>JAGKTI010015867.1:0-20040 GCA_018397915.1 Birgus latro
CACACACACACACACTAAACATTTGCAAAAATGAGGCTCAACTCTACAAGTCTGGAGGTGAATTAGGAAGCAAAAACATGGCTATGAGATTCGCTGTAAATAAGTAAAAACTCTTCAACGTACCTTACTTTAAGGCTGTAGGTTATAATATGTCCTGTTTGTAAATATTTTTACTCTGTATATAGATAAGTGAATGAATAAAGTTGTATAAATTAAGTGGTGAGAAAGAAACTGAAAACATTCAAGGATCTAGCAGCTTTTGTACAGGATTTTCAGATAGATACATGGGAAGATATATGCATACATGTATATTTTTTTATATTTATAAAAGACCTGTACCGAAATAAAAGGCTAGGGCGCTGGTACTTGTACTTTGGGTATTATTTTAATACGCCCGGTCGGTGACGTTTAGATGCAAGATGGCGCCCAGCAGGGCGGTTGGCCAAATTCTCCCTACTCCCTGGCGCTGGTGGAGGCTGCGGGAAGAACTGTGTGCCTCTCATGTCTAGATGATCCTTGACGTCGATGACTTTGGTTTCTTGGTGTAGATGGTCTGTAGATGTAGTAGCTGTGCAGCGTGTGGTTATTTTTAAGTCTTGCTCAGTATGGTCTGTAGGGTGTTGTAGTGTGTTTTAGTGAGGTTAGAAGCCCAAGCAGGGCTTGGATAATTCATCACTGAATGTAAATATTGTTTGTATACTGTGGTGGTGGTTTCTTTGTTGTGTCCGAATTTTGTATGGGCAAGTGACCTGAGGGCTTTGAGTCTTGGTGTTAATTTATTTTTAATGTTTGTGATGTGTTGGTGACTTAAGGGTTAAGGGACTGAATAGGGAGGCTGCCAGAGATCGAGCAGCATGGAGAGCCGCCATTAGGTGACCAAGGCCGACACATGCAAGCATGTTGGAGCCTTCAAAATGAGCGATGATGATGTGTTGTTTAAATGACATTGATGTATTGTATGTTACACCAAGGATTGTGTGTGTGTGTGTGTGTGTGTGTGTGTGTGTGTGGTAGGGGGGGTGTTGTTTATGGTGAGGTGTGGAATGTGGCTACGTTCTGCTGTCCTGTTTGTGAGAAGGGTCATTGTAGATTTGGCTAGGGCTAAATAGAGTCTGTTTGTGATGAACCATTCGTGTTGTGTATTGAGGTAAGGTTGGAGAATGTGTGCAACTGTGTTTGCATTTTGGTGTGTACATGTAAGTGTTATGTCATCTGCATGGGAAGCTATGTGTAACTATGGTGTGTGGGGTGTGGGTATGTCGTGCATGTATAGGTTACAGAGTGTAGGGGACAAAACAGATCCTTGAGGGACGCTGTTTGTGAAGTTTCTGATGTTCGATGACTGACTGGCAAATGTTACATGTGCACATCTGCCTGCTAAGTAGTTTGCTAACCATCTTTATTTTGTTATTGTGCATGTTTATGTTGAATATTTTGTGAGGTTGTGGCGGGGGATGGCATCAAAAGCTATGCTAATGTCCAGTGTGACTAGAAGTGTTCTGTGTGGTGACTTAAATGAACTGATGCCATCAAAAACTCTTTGCGTAAGGTCTGTAAGAAGAGTGTTTGTGGTGTGTAGCGGCCTAAAACCATGTTCTGATGGGGCTAGGGGGATGTGAGGTGTTACTAATTGTATTACTAGTCGTTCAGTGACTTTGGTGGAGGTGCAGATGAGTGTGATGGGGCGATGTGAGGAAGGCAGCGTGGTGTCTTTGGTGGGTTTGGCGATAGTGATGATAGTACATGCATCCACATGTTAGGTATTATGTTGCATGAGTAGCTGTAGATTGATATGTTGGTGAGTGCTTGTATGCCTTGTGGTCCAAGATGTTAAAGGTGCATGTTGCTTATGATTTCTGGACCACAGGCAGATGAGTACTGAAGGTTGCTAATGATATACTTTGTCTGGCTGTAAGTGAAGGGTGCGAAGTCTGGGTCTGTGGGGAACTGTCTCTTGCGTTGGATGACACGTTGGTCGTCGCAATGGGGGTTTAAAATACTGACATGTGAAAAGTGATTGATGAGAGTGTTTGCTTGTTGTTTGTTTAAGGTATGGTGTCTATTGTTGTGATGGCAGCGTGTGACTGTGTAGTATAGCTGTTGGAGGGTGTGATGCTGTTTAGTGTTTTGTAGAGTTTACTGGTGTTAGTTTTGTAATCAAGCGTTTGGAGATAATTATTCCAATTTAGTGTTTGCTGCTCTGATATTGTTTATTTGAGTGTAGAGTGCTTGTATTTGTTGTACGGTGTCTTGTGTATGGGGTGCTGGGGAGTGTTGCAAGTGTGTCGCATTGACTGATGGGGCCTTGAATTTCTGGTGTGAATTTGGGATTATGTCTCTTTCTGTTGCCTGTAGGATGTGTCATTTGTCTGCGTTTTGAATAATTGTATTGAAAGTGTGCAGAGCGTTGTTGGTGTTTGTGATGGATGTACTGTTTAATGTTTCAAAGTGTTGTTCTGTTTCAGTTGTGAAGGCCTCCCAGTTCGCTCTCTTATAATTAGTGTATGTGTGTCTGTAGCCAGTTGGGGTGATTCTAGTTTTGGTAGTGATGATGATCGGGAGGTGGTCAGAGCCAAGGGTTCTGACCACTCTCCAGGATTTTGTGGGGGCGAGGTTTGGGGAGTAAAAGGTGATGTCTGGGGATGATGGGAGGACGAGGGCTTGATGTAGGATATGGGTATGTTGATGGAGATTCTTGAGGAAAAGATTATCTGTTTGGGACTGTTGTACCAGCCCTGTGTCTGAGTCAGGGTTCTTAACATGCCAGGTCGACGCCTTGGCGTTGAAATCACCACTCACGATGATATTGGGTATGTTAGTGATGTGGTGTATATGAGGAGAATAACTGTGTGATACTGTGGGGGATGACTGGGGGGGAATGTAGGCGATTGTTATGTGTGATTTGTTGCCAGTGCGTATTTTATATTATTGTATTTCTGCTGTGGTGTCATGTGGGGGGAGATGTGATTTTGTGTGTGCACTTGTATCTGAAGAGTTGATGGATTGGTGTACCAGGGAGATGAGTCCACCGTCACTGCCATTGGCCCGGTCTTGTCTGATGGTGGTGAAGTTATTAAATGTAGGTGTTTCTTGTGTTCTGCATAGTTCTGTTTCTTGTAGATAGAAATGTGTATGTTTTGTTGACTGATGAATTGTGTGAGTTCTTGTTTTTTGGTGTTTTGCCATCCATGTTTATTTGAAGAATGTCAATGTTGTGTGTACGATGTCTGTCGGGTGGTGCAGCACAGGGGGGGGGGGGGGGGGGATGTGGGGGGAGGAGAAGGGGGGGGGGGAGGTTGTGATAGAAATAAGGGTTGGGATGGATTAGACGGGGGTGGAATGGGAGGGGTTGGGGGATTGGATGTTGTGGGAAGGATCGGGGTTAGGCTAAGGAGGTGTGGAGGAAGTCAAAGAGGGGCTGGTGGGGGGTTAGTGGGTGGGGGGAAGGAGCATAAGGAGCAGGTCCGGTATTTGTGTAATGTTCTCTGGACGCAAGTGTTGTGCAGGTGAAATGGGTCCATTTCTTGTAGGAACTGCACTGAACTGAACCCTTGTCTGTCGACTCGAAGTGATGTGTTTTGAGCATGTTGGACATATGTATTTGTTGATGGGTCTTGGATTCCTTTCGATGTCACCGGCTAGAAGAAGTCTTCGAGAAATGACTGCCGGTGAGTCATTTCTCGGTGTAGAAAAAACATTGTTGTTGTGTGTGTTGTGTTGGGAGATGTGGTTCTTCCCCAGGCGACCGAAGCCACTCCCAGGTTCTCGAGCCCCGTGAGAGGCCAGGGGAGTTTGCGGTGGTTTGGCCCCCATCCTCCTCCTCCGCTTCGACAGCCTCTCGGGGGTGAAGCCACCACTCCAGGTCCAGTGCTGTGGTGTGGTATGATGCTTCAAGATCACCAAATCCAACCAGATTCCAAGGGTACAAGCTGCCGGCACCTATGAGACACCCAGAAACGGTTGTGTCGACCATGGGAGGGCGAGTTCGATAACCTATGTGCATAATCTGTGGTGCTGTGAGGGGGGAGGGATAGGCCTGGATGAGTAGTGTGAGACAGCTTTCCCTAATAACTGTTACATGTTCCCACCATCCTTAATAGTGACAACATTTGAAACATTTCTAGGGGAACAAAGGTTGTGTTTGATTGCGCGGCAAGATGTGTGTAGCACACCATCTCACATAAGCTGAAATTGTCTGTGCTCCTCACAACACCCTGTGATATCACATGACGCTGAGTACACAAGTAACACGGAGCACTTATCTGGTGAGACTACTCATATGTAGCTAAGGTAGCAATGAACTGATGGATCTCAAAATGCTTTGTATAAGAACTGATAACAAGCAAAGCAAATCTGTACAGACCCATTCCACAGCAGCAGACTATGAAACCTGAAGGCTCACAGCAAACACAAAGACTACAGTTACCTCTAAAAACATTGTTTGTAAAAATACCATAGTTATCCCTGAAGTTACGGTTGTTAGGTGACGATATCGATCAGAACTAGTTTCTTCACTTCCTCCTGCCTGGAGGAAGGCTGGGCACTGACACTTCTAGTGAGCATGGAGTGGAAACAATAGAACACAAATAAATGAGCATATTGCACCAATCTGTATGAAATGCGAGTAAGGATAATTTCATACCTGTTGAGAAAAAAATAAGGCATGGATAAGGATGTGTAGTATCTGTTAAGATGGTTGTGAAGGGTCGTTGAAGAGGTAAGTTACCACAACCAGATGTTCTTATAATGATGGTAAGACTATATTGACAAACTGTTTGGTGACATAAACGCACATGGGTGTTTTATTCAGGCTAACCAGATAGTCATATTTATCTGAGGAATCCTATCCATCAAAGGGTTATTTTTCCCGGGCAGATGGAGTGTCGAGCGAAGTATTTGAGCGGTGGTCCGGCGCTGAGGTGTCCAGTTTTTGTGGGGTGCTGACAGGGAAGGCTCTGGTGTTCTCGCAGCAGGGGGAGAGAATGCTGGTTACTACTGACTTGGATCTTACACAGGGAAGGTATAAACAAACCACATTGAAGTAGGAATCTTCTAAATCAAGGTGTGCATGTACAATTTCTCTTCACCAGATACTCTGAAAATGAAAGAAAAGCATTTGGGAGCCGAATGCTAATCGCCGGCTAGAATATGCTGTTGGCTAAGTTGCAAGTTACTTACAAACCAAAAGTGAAGAAAACTGGCAAAACTCTAAGGATTTCAGTCACCGCGTTTCACCAAAAAAATCCATATTTTTAAAAAACTAGTTGACCTTTAGCAGTCAATTTGGTGACCTTAACCTTGACCCCAAGTGCCCATTCTCGAACTCGTCAAAGATTTTGGGCATATCATGATGCCCTGAAGGTTTCATGTTGATAGTTCAAGCTGTTCATGAGATATAATGGTGCTTAATGCAGGTGACATTTGGCAGCCATTTTGGTTGACCCAGAGTGCCCATTTTCGAACCCGTCCAAAATATTGGCCATATCTTGATATCCTGAAGGTTTAATGTGTTGATAGCTCAAGACGTTCATGAGATATCATGGTAACATACACAGCCAATGGTAATACACACACACACACACACACACACACACACACACACACACACACACACACACACACACACACACACACACACACACACACACACACACACACACACACACACACAAATGCGGGCAAAAACATTATCACCTTGCTAATGGCGGGCGATAATAAAGGAAAACAAGTGTTCAGGTGGGGTGGCCATCATCCAGTCACTCAGGTGAATGAATGTCGGCATCAAATGTCCTGTCACGTCTCCTGCTTCTTCATGAAGTTCGAAGAATCAGTCGAGTACGAACACTGCAACTGAGACTGATTACTATTAAGGCGTGAATCAATGTTATCAGTGTTCATAGTTTCGGTTTTACGAGACTTATTTGCCACGTGCATGGAAAGAGAAGCAGGACAAGCAATAGGACTTTTGGTGGTGAATGTACACTGACTGACAAGCCAGACAATGTCCTGTAAACGAGGAGACTGCCGACTTAATTACGTGGTGCCCACATAACCAACCCACGTGATCCCTGCGTGTCGTGAAATCCACGAAGAGGGTTTGTGGAGCTAGGAACATGGCCAGTTAGAAAGGAAAAGAGTCTTGGGAGTCTGATGGACTAAGAGTTGAAGACCAAGGTCCAACATTTTGAGAATGTCAGCGTGAAATGCTCGGGTCGTAAAAGACGAAGTGAGAGTAAGACTGGTGTAGGTGTTTGTTGATGCAAAAATGGGCAAAAATGGATATACGTGGGTTAACTGAGACCAAATGACAGGTTTGTGAGAGAATATGAGTATGGATTAGGTGTGTGTGCGTTGGAGTGGATGGGAATGACGGTGGAGGAGAGTGTGTGCGCAGCTGTGTGCAGGGGATGAAAAGATTGTAAGGAAGTGTGGATCAGTGAGAGTAAGGACTATGTGGGTAAGAATGAAAGTGGAATTACAAGCACCTGTGACCATAACTCATATGTTTCAAGTGTCAAGGGAGTGGCTAAAGTAAAAGTGGAGTTCAGGGAGAACACAGAGGCGTGCTTGAAGAAGTTTGGCATTTGTAAGAGAGCGTTTCTGATTCGAGATAAGAAAATAATGTGGAGAATGCTGTAATAGATCAGGTGGTTGGCCAATGGGGTGTAACGACTAAAGTGGATGGAAATGGCATTGTCCTGGCTAGCGTTTGTGCCAGGAAGGGCTTGGTTACATGCTAAAAAGATCGTGGCAGTGTAACAACAGAGGTCATTACCGAAGGGCTTGGTAATAACTCATGCCTTTTTTCAGGTATACCTGCTGATCCACAGGTATAAATGGCGACTGATGAAAAGAATAGGAGGCATGATGGACGAATGTAAGGCAGTGACTGGTTGTACTGTGTATGGTTGGATGGCCGACTGAGGAGATCGGTGCTGAAACCCAGAATGTGTAAAGAGGATTGAAAAGTTGCATTTCTGATTATTGTAGTGTCTAGAATAAAGGTGCTGAAGCGATGGATATCCAGACGTAGGCGATGCCGATGATACAATGCGAGTCGAAAGGCTGCAGGGGAAGAAGGGAAAAAAAACTGAGTACACGAGAGGTGATGCTATTTGGGTAGATAAGATTTGGAGCAGATGGAAGAAGTGGAAGGTGCAAGTTTACGGAAGAAATTTGTGCAGCATGGGATGCGGTGTATGGGGTTAGGTTAGGGAAATAGGTAAGGGGGCGAAAGAAACAACATGGTTGAATAAGGAAGTGAAATGAGCTGTGGAAGAGAAGAGCATGCAGTGACCGGATAAGAAGAAGAGAGACTGAGGATGTGGAGAGATGGAATTGAAACCTATATGTTGAGAAGAGGAGAGGAGGAGAGAAGTGACGACGACGAGTATGAATGAAACTCGAGTGCAAAGAGGGAGTATAAGAAACTGTTTTGAAAAGAGGTCAAGAAAGTAGGAATGGGTGATAAGGGAGGTAACAGTAGGATGGAAAAAAAAAAAGAAACTAAGCTACTGGTGAGAACAGAGAGAAAGTGATCAGACGAAGAGAGAATTTTAAGAAACTGATGAATATAGTGGACGAAGGAAGTGCTAGTGGTAGTGGTTGGAGCATGGCTGGGAGGAAAAGAAAGGCGAGCTGAGAGGAATGAATCAGAAGTACATAAGTGTTTGAGATACTGAAAAAAAGCCAAAATGGGGAGAGCACAAAATAGTGACGGAGTGTGTATGGAGAAATGTTGAAATATGGGGGATGGACAGTGACTGAACTGATATGGAAAATATGCAGATTGTTCTGGGAGGAGGCTAGAGTGCCATGGAAGTCAGGCAGAATAGTTACCTTTTATAAAGAGAGAGAGAAAAACGAAGGGTGTGGCAGTCAAAGGGCTACTTGTGTTCTCAGCTGGTAGGAAAGAAGTATGATTGGATACCTGTCGACACGGTTAAGAACTGAAGTGGTTGGAGAGTAACAAGCGGGTTTTACGAGGGGGCATGTGGTGTGTAGGTCAGGTATTCGTTTCAGAATGCAAAGATGAAAGGTATATAGGGAGGGGAAGAGGACGTATGAGTACTTAATGGATACAGAAAAAGGATGGAAAAGGAGAGTGAAAGTTGCTGAAAACGTATGGAGTAGATGGGAATGTGCTGAATGCAGTTAAGAGTCTATATGATGGCGGAAGGAAGGTATTGCATGTGAAAATGGACTAAATGAGTGCTTTGATAAGGTTGTATCATATTTCAGTCTCTCTCCCTCTCAGTATCTATCTATCTGTTTGTCAGTCTATCTATCTATGTTTGCCCGTCGATCTGTTTACCTCCATCTCTCTCGCTCTCAATCTATCTATTTGTCTGTCCGCCTATCTTTCTATATCTCTTTCTGTCCGTCTATATCTATCCATCTGCCTCTCAGTATAGTGTTATAACAAAACATAAGAGCCAGGGCAGTGGATGTTAGTGTCCATAATGAGAGGGCTGAGTAGGGAATTTGCCGGCATTGTTGTTTTCTGATGATACTGTTTGGTAGAGTGGTGATGAGTGGGAGTTGCAGGGCTTGGTGATGGAGTATGAGAGTGTGTGTCGCAAACAAATGTCGAAAGTACAGGTGACAAAGAACTGATTTTATCAGATATGATCTTTGAAAACAATAAATTCATGGAGTGGACAGTGAGCAAGAACAGGAGTTTTAGAGGATAAAGTGAAAAGAGGATACAGCGGGGAAGACAAGTTGGAGGTACACTGAGGGCATTGATAAGGAATGAGGAAGTCTATCTATCAATCGCCAGACGCCTCAATCCCGTAAGGGGCGGCCACAAACAAATCGCCTCCATGTCGCTCTGTCCCCCGCCATATCACTGCCCTGCTCCCAGCTCACACCCGCTTCTCTCATATACTTCTCCACTCCATCCGTCCATATCATCCATGGCCTCCCCCTCCCTCTCCCACCCTCCACCTCACTCACATACACTCTCCTCGTCAGTCTCTCACTCTCCATCCTCTCCACATGACCAAACCACCTTAATGTGTTTCTCCTAACGCTTCCTATCACATCCACACAACAACGCTCCTTCACTTCCACATTTGTCAGTTTGTCTCTCCATGTGACTCCACATGCTCCTCTCAAATAACTCATTTCCACTGCTCTCACTCTTGACTTCTGTCCCTCCAACAATGTCCAAGCTTCACTTCCATACGTTAGAGTTGGTATCACAATACTGTCATGTAGCAGCCTTTTCACTTCCATGCTCACTTCCCTGTTTCTTATCACTTCTTTCGAGGAACCAGCAACCTTTCTTCCCTGCTGCACCCTTTCAAGCTTTTCACCGTCTAAACCTCCATCCTTGCTCATCACACTACCCAGTTACTTAAATCACTCACATTCTCCATATCCTCCCCATCCAGTCGCACTGTACATTCACTGACTTCACCTCTCTCGAAGACCATCACTTTACTCTTCCCTACATTCACCTTTAGATTCCGTTTCTTACACACTCTCCCAAACTCATCTACCAAGCCTTTCAGCTCCCCTTCGTCTTCGCTCAACAACACAGTATCATCTGCAAACAACAGTACAGGGAGTTTCCAAACGCTGCCTTCTCTCACTAGGGCTGCCCCAACATCCACTGTCCTACCTTGTATCTCTTTTATAACCCCATCCATATACAGATTGAACAACCATGGAGACATGACACATCCTTGTTTCAATCCAACCTTCAAATGGAAAAATTCACTCCGTTCACCATCCACACGCACTGCATCCTTTGCACCCTCATACATACTCTTCACGGCCATCAACAACTTCCCATTTACTCCATAAATTCTTAATACTTTCCACAATCCTTGTCTATCCACCCTGTCATATGCTTTCTCGAAATCCATGAAGGCTACATACAACTTCTTTCCCTTCTCTAGAAACTTTTCCACTAGTGATCTAAGAATGAATATCTAATCTACACAACCTCTTCCCTTCCTGAAACCTCCCTGATCTTCTCCAACTTATTCCTCTGTTATTTCCCTAACTCTGTCAATAAGTATTCTACCATATACTTTTCCTGTTACACTAAGAAGGCAAATGCCCCGATGATTACCACACACTTCTTTTTCCCCTTTTCCCTCGTGCAGTGTTCTCTCCATCTGTTCACTTTTTCTCCCTTCTCCACTAGTAATCTGCCATTTTTATCTTTCACTCCCCAACTAACTCCTTTGGCACCATGTCTAACTCTCTTTGGCTCTTTCCAGAACATTTTCTTACATTCCCTCCACTTTGCACTCAAACTCCTTCCAATTCCTCATCCACTCTCTTCTTACTCTCTCTTACTAATCTTTTCACCTCTCTCCTCCTCTCTACATATAACTCTTTCTTCCGTCTCTCAGCTTCTTCAACGCCCCTGTTCCTCATCCATTCACTTTATACTTTTTTCTTTTGTTCCACAGCCTCTCTCACCTCTTCAGGAAGTGAGGATAAAAATAAAGAAGGGGCTGGACAATAGTACTGTACTGTGATCTTCATTCATTCTATGGAAGTGAAGCTTGGAGTGTGATTGAGGGGCACAAGTCAGTAGTAAGAGGAGTGGAAGTAAGTTACTTGAGAAGTGCACATGAAGAGACAGGCAGACCAGGGAGGTGGAGGGGGAGAGAGGCGGAGCGAGACAGAAGATGACGTGGATGACATATTTTTAACTGTTTAATTTTTCTACTGTTCGGTCATTTTACTCGGCTACAGAAGATTTTCATATTGTAGGGTTAAATGCAGCCTTCACTGATTTCACCACAGCTAAATGTTCTCCCAAAGTTAAGGAAATTGGCTGGAAGCAGCGAGAATAATAATATAAACAAGGTTGTCATTATTTCCTAGGGATTGCAAGATAGTCTCCAACACAGCTATAGTACACTGACATGCTTGTGTGCAAATTGCCATGATGATCAGTGTACATTCAAAAATATAACCTCAAAATCTGCGTGATGATATGGGTTGACATTTGACTCCATGAATCTCTTTAAAAGGTTAAGTAATGAATGAATATGGGCTCAAGGAAAAATTGCGTTAAGTCTGAAGCGAATTAGTGAAGAAATAAAGGAATGGCGCCAAGTTGAAAAAGCGTTTGGGGAAAAAAAGGAAACTTAGGATATAGATTGTCTCCACACTTTGGTGTGAAAAACTTAAAACGCCACCGACTTGACGAGGTTAGGAGGAACTCTGGGACAGTGTCACCCTTTGGATGAAAGGCCTAATCAGGCACGCACGATCAAGAAAGTACCTTTACTCAGATGATCCATGGTTTCACAATGAACGTTGGTGCTGTTAGCATTTTCTTATTAAGACAGATTGTTTTGAGTGGCAGCTTTTAATACATGTTGAATAAACTTTTTACTTTAGGAGGTGTTGATAGTAATAACAGGTATACGCATAAATGAAAAGTGAGGGAGGGACATTTTCAAGTGCATCATCCACGGTTTCAAAACATGAAGACGGGAAAGTGTAGAGATACTTTTTGGATCGTGTGTACACCACCAAGGCTTCCTCTCCTAGTCGTGCATGCCAACCCTGTCAAAACATCAGTAACTTTTTGTATTGTTTTCTTTTCTTTCTTTTATAGGCAAGGAAGAAGAACTGCAGTGCATAAACTGAAATCTGTCGGCCTTAGGAGTTCGATGCTTTTCTTGTCTTTTTTTTCTTCTTTTGTTTTCCGGGTGTGCAGTCCTGATTGGCTTTCTTTACGGCTTGGATTTGGATCTTAAGAAGTTGTTATAATCTTTCCGATTATTGTTGATTATTTTAGTAAAACTTCTTTAAGCTTTCAGACAGCATCACGAAACATTTGGTCCAGTTATGCAATTAGATTCTCAATTAAGTAATTCCGTATAAAGTCTGGTAACTGTTAAGAATATTAAAGAGAGTTGTACATAAAAAAAAAAAAGTCTTTGGTCACGATAATCTTTGAGCACTTGGTGTTAAGTGTAGCTTCACTACTTATAAAATCCACTACCCACTGAGTTTGAAATATAGTTACAGGCTCTTGTAGTGTCCTTGTGCACTTTCTTTAAAAATTTCTTCATTTACAGATTTGAAAAACATGAAGCTTGAGGGCGACTGGACATGGAAATAGCCACCAACTGTCACAATGCAGACCTAAAACGTTCTGTAAATACTCTGAGTTTTTCATTAAATTCAGCGTAAAATTTAAACTACAGAATGTTACCTATATGAAGAATGTTAGTTTTTAGTGTCATACAGATTTATGAAAACTCGTTTACATTTTTTTGTGTTTCCCACCCAGAATTGGAGTGCCTGTTAGGCTGCAAAATACCTCTGGTATATTTAGGGCAAATCTAAATATGTATGGAAGTAATATACTCAGAACAGAGACAGTCATTGTAAATTCAGACCTCTAATGACGCCAGGAGGATTTCAAGGATAAATGGGTGATGATATGGATGATTTTTTTTTTCTCCCCCTGCACGCCTCGCTCTTGGGGTTGCCAGTGTTGTCCAGTTCTACATTCGGTTCGGGTGTGTGGAGGGCGACCCTAGCGCCATGGCTGGCCAAGTCCTGCTGCAGTACTCCAGCGACGGTGGCATCACGTGGTCACTGATAGCGGAACTGTCCCCCCCTGCCGGCCCAACCCACACCATGCATCACACAGTTACACTTCCTGGTATGATCTCAACTCATTCTACAACCACCAGTTGAGTTCACCTCATACTTATCTAACTACCATTTATGGATGTTAGTGTGGCACACGGGTGCTGTAGTAATCACAAGGATCAGAAAATGGTTGATGTACGCCCCACATTGGCGGTATTTTTCCTTTCTCCGTTGACTTACTTCATTCTGCATAATGAGGATGAAAGTAGAGTTAGGTGAAGGGAAGATGGTCGGACGTAGAAGCAGTTTTCAAGAACAGTTTATATTGCACCGTACCTAGTATGCATGAGTAGGGGGGGGAGGATAAGTGCATCCGACTCTACCACAGGTTAAGGCAGTTAACATGAATGTGGTGAGGACTTGATCATAGATGTAAAATGCCAGAGATAGATGTGGATAGGGAGTTATACTTTGTGAATCACGTAACCTTCAAGACACCTTCATCTCATTCAAGAACTGGTACAGAGCTTCTCACCCAAACATCCAGCTACCATTTCAGATGCAAAGATGTCCCATAAAAACTTTACACTATTTGCCAGTTTAAACTTCCAGACCATTTATATGCATTACCTTCGATAATCCATCGATATTTATTTTCCCCATTCTTAACGTTGCCATAGTTATCATGCAGTCCTCGCATGCCCTCTTCACTATCTGCCTTACTGCAGTAGTTGATTCACACATCAGCCCCTGATCCAGATGCAACCTTCTTTACTAACCAGACGTTCTGATATCTGTCAACCTTCTCGGTGGTATTCCATACATCTTACCTAGAGTACCCAGTAGCTACTACTGCAATAATTGTTGCACTAACATCTGATCACCTTTGTTTCGGTACAAGGGTGCAGTAGCAGAGTTATGTTTTCAGTCAAGGAATATATCTCCACTTATGCAGATGTCCTGGCATGTATCCTGCAGTCATAACACTTCGTTATTTCTAATTATATCTCCTCAATATTTTTTTTTTTTAAATCCTAATAGCATTTTCACTTTCTCAAACACCGCGCTCCTCCTTTGTGCACCACTAATTCCACTCATGTTAACTCTCTCTGCTTTCATCTTTCCCACTCACCTGTCTTTCACTTAGGTTTTTCAGTCTGACATAATATCTTCGTCAGTATCACTACTTTTCCATTATCATGACATATTTTTCCATTTGCTCGTGTAGAGATCACCGCACCGGATCAAGGGTAAGGACAGTCGGCCACTGTTGTTATGGGGAAGGCGTGTGCCCTTCCTCCCGCCAATGGTGCTGGCTGGTCGCAGTCAGTGCTCCCGCCCCCTTACTGATTTTTGTTATTCAGTTAACTTTTTATTGCTGACATATTTATTGTAAAAATGTGCTCACTCAAAGAAATAAATTGAGAGAAGATGACTGTCATACAAAAATACAGTTACTGATTGGAGACCAATATGGCTCACGGTTATGCCGAAAAAAGGAATTAGAAATAACAATAATCAACAACAGTGGATTAATAAGAGTTTTATCTGATTTCAGTTATTTGATTAACTCTTCTTTTTTGCAGAATTTGTGGACGATGTACTCATCCAAGGGAAAAAGAAGAGTAACTGATCATGGCAGTAATGCCTATAAGCTGTTTTCAGTTATTTTCTAGGTTTAACCAGGAAATATACGTCCACACTGAAGATGTGGAACGTGTCCGAGCTCGCCCGGTATGAATTTTGACACATACTAGTAATATTTCACACCTTAATGCTGTTAGAGATTTCCCCAAATGGTGAGGGATACTTTTTTGCACCCCAACCTGTACTACAGTAGCATACAGAGACTCCCAGATGGTGAGGGATACTTTTTTACACCCCAAGCGGAACATTTCTTAAGACTCTTAAGTGAATCTTGGCTGTAACAAGTTGTCCTCACTCGCTTGGACAATATACAACACAAATAAATTATACCGCTAGGGGCACCTGGTGGGATGCAGTCAACAGCCACCATTCTGTATCTCACGTGGGTGGCCATACTGTTAGCGAGTGGCGGGTTACTCTCTCTGACTCGCCTAGCATCCCTCTATGTGAACCAGCTTGTTGGTTAAAACCGTTTAGTCCCTCGCGGGACGCCAGGCTAGTAACATTAATACTAGGAAATAGAAGTTCACACTGAAGATGTGGAATGTGTTCGGGCTCGCCCGGTGTGAATTTTGACACATACTATTAATATTTCACACCTTAATGCTGTTAGAGATTTCCTCAATTTTTTTTTTTTTTTTATGTGTCCGACTCTGGGCATAGGCTTTACAGCGTGCTATCAAGGCCCAGTCGTCCTCCTACATACCATACACCTCTACATGTCACCACTTCGGCGCTAACACCCACCATCCATATTCAATACATGCTAGGGCTGTCTCATACAGGACTGGTGTATTGGTATTAGCGGGGTTATTTTTACGACATGTCGGCGGGTCTTCTGGTAGATCAGTAAAGCCTGATTTAATGAAATTCAAATCCTTAAACTGTTCCCTGCACCAGCGAGGATTCGAACCTGGGTCCCACGGGACTGCAAGCCAACTCTCTACCGATCGAGCTATGGCGATAGTAGCCCACAGAGATCTCCCCAATTGGTGAACGTTACATTTTTACACCCCAGCCTGTACTATAGTAGAGTATAGAGATCTCCCCAAATGTGAGGGATAGTTTTTTATAGGCCAGGCTGAACATTTCTCAACATTCTTAAGTGAATATCGGCTGAAGAAACTTGTCCAAGCGAGAGCGAGGACAATTTACACATTTAAGTTATTTAGGGTTGTCATTAAAAATTTTCCTTACCTCAGTGTAGTTACAAGTCTCCAATCAGCACTGATCGGATCTCTGAAGTTGGTTTTAACTTTCGTAAGTCTCACTTCTAGCTTCTTCAGCACAATTGAATGTTTCTGATCAGACGCAGATACTCGAAGAATTTATCATCATACAAGCAAGCTTGAATATACAAGTTGTTATATTCACCACGCTTAGCTCGCGACTTGATGACCCTTCGTTAGTACTGTGGGGTATTCAACCGTGGTTAGTCCGGTGGGGCGTTACAACACCCCAGTACAAAAATACCAGTAGTGTTACTAACATGTAAAATATATTCATACTGCCGCTTTAGCATATCTCTGCAGTCACTAATTAAAAGATTGAATGCCTTGCAGGTGGTGTTTATTAATTTATAATAATAAAATACAATAAATTATTTCAGTAAAAAAATAACAAATGGACTCATATCTCATTTGTCAGGTAAACACCCACAGGAAAATACATTTTGTGATTTTTAAAATCAGTATAATGATAAACAATATGCAAAAATAAGATAAAAGAAAACAATATCACAATATGATCTAAATGGTTAGTTTGATGGGGTGACTGGACACCCCAGGGGGGGGGAGTGTCCCCCTCTCTCACTACAGCAGAGGCAGGACTAAACCAATCCACATGCTCCCTCCCCTCACTGAATCAGGAGAGTACTGGAACGGAGAGAAATATTCGAATTACCGGCTAGGAAATATGAGCTTAAAAAATAAACTGGGGGTGCCAAAAACACCCCACCTGACTAACGAAGGGTTAAAGTCATAAACTCAGCAAGATTCGGCCAAAAGTCAGGTCATCAAATTTTAAGGATTCATTGTCCACTGAATGCAGTTTTCTAGAAAGCTTAGATAGTGCAACTGTATCGGTCTTAGGGAGCACTGATGAATGACTGACGTCCCACCACAAAGCATACCCCGCTTCCTATAAGGCCACAAAATAATTACCTCTTCCCGCTATGCAGCCCGCTACCTACTACTCCCTCCCCGCTTCTCTCCCTCCGGTCGCGAGCAGTGTGGCGCGATCCTCTACAGCTCCTCGGCCAGGACAGCGTTGCCACACTCCACCAATGAATTCGATTCCATTCCATTACAAAATCCAGCAGCCAGACTTCAGTGGCAGTGTTTGGCAATTCGCATCCACTTAGCCCAAGGTGTATGTTAGCAGAATCCAGAATCCCTACAGGGAAATCGGTTCCCACGTTTGAGAACTGATTCCTTAGTAGCTCATCAGAACTGGAGGAATTAGTTCTAAAATCGATTACTACCCAGCCCTAATACCATCTAAGCACATTATTCAACCCTATTGGAATTCCTTACTCAACAGCTTTAAAGAAACATATCTTATCCTATCCACTGAAATATACGCATTGCACACAAATTCGTTGAACACCCCAATTCCACTGCTCTTCCTTTGGCTTACTGGTCTCATAGCATACCGAAATCTTACAGACATATATTATTGTATGCGTCAAAACACATTCATTTTTTTCCATAGTCAGACTTCCTTTTCAGCATCGAGGTCTTCAGATTTCTTCTTCTGTCCATCTGCTTTCCACATTTGTTGCACATTTGCCTTTCCTCTGTAACTGCACAGCACACTACCATATATTTCAACACTGATCGCTTTACTCTTACATACATTTATTTTCACAACACGACATTCAGAGACATGCAGAATACACGTACACTGCACCAGTCTCCAAAACTCGTGCTCAATGGTCGCAAGCATCACAACATTATCTGTAGACATCAAAATTGATATACTTCATACTTTACCTTTCAATACCATCTTCATCCATCTCTCCACAACTCAAACTCTCAACCTTTCTCAAAACCCCGTATTATGTCTGACTCACTACTTCTTAATTTCTGCAACATTCGCAGCCTTTCCTCTAATTTTCTCTTTGTTGAGCACCACCTCTCCTCCTCTAAACCTCACCTTCTCTTCCTAAGTGAGACTCAGCCGTCTGAGGCGACTGACGTCAAACCTTTCTCGGTATCCTCCTATTTTATACTTATTTCGAAGCCAAAGGTGGCTGTTGTTCATATGTACTCAATGATTTATCTTGCTCTCGTGTTCCTGAACTTGATTTTTTCTGATTGCTCTCTGGCTTCGCCTTTCCTGTCTTTCTCTGACTAAATATATCTGTGTTGTGTACTTATCCCGTAATTCTACTGACTATGAAGAATTTTTCGGCTACCTTACTTCTAAGAATGAACCATTCTATCCATTTCTCCTTTGTTCACCACCGCCTATGGCTCTCCTCTCCTTTCACTGATCCACCTGGTAAACAGGCATACATATTTTCTATCCTTCATGACCCAGAGCAGCTTGTACAGCACCCTACTCGTATCCCTGACCGCCATGGAGAGAGTCCAACATAGATGACCTCTTCCATACAACTAATCCTTCTGCTTATGCTGTTAATCTTTTCTCTCCATTGGGCTCCGATCACAGCCTTATCACCATAACCTATCCTGTCGCACCAGTACGGCCTGTGGATCCTCCAAAGAAACGTCAGTTGTGGCGCGTTGGAGCTGCTGATTGGGAGGTCCTCAGGCAGTACTTCTTTGATTTTCACTGGAATGATTAGTGCTTCCATGGCCGAAAGCCGTCTGACTGTGCCTTGCGCATTACAGAGGTTATTCTCTTGGGCACGAAAGCATACATTTCTTTCTCAAACCCTTTGAGAAATGGAAAAAACAAAACATTGGTTTAATCCCGCTTGTTCTAATGCTGTCCACAACAAGGAGAGGTCTTATAAAAGGTACTGGAGCCAACCCACTCCTTTATGTTTCTGGCCAGAATCCTGCTAAATCTGTTCTTCGCTCTGCTAAAAATAATTTCATCCACACTAAATACTCTGAACTTTCTAATTCAAATTCTTCTTGCTCATTCTGGCACCCTGCCAAAAACCTTTCTAACAACTTTACCTCATCATCCTTCCCTCCTCTTTTCCATCCTGATGACTCTACAGCTATTTCTTCTACTGATAAAGCAGAACTCTTCGCTGAGCCTTTCTCCTCCAATAATTCTACCTCAGATGATTCCAGCACTGTCCCTCCATCACTTCCCCCCTCTGACTTCCTCATGGCTGACATTAAAATTTCTTCAGTTGATGTATTCTCTGCCATCAATAGCCTCAATATTAACAAGGCATGTGGGCCTGATGGGGTCCCTCCTGCTGACCTAAAAAAACTGTGCTTCTGTGCTTACACCCTGCCTAGGTAAACTCTTTCGCTTTGGCTATCAACTTGTACCTTTCCTTCTTGCTCGAAGTTTGCTTTCATTCAGCCAGTCCCAAAGAAGGGTGACCATTCCCAACACTCTAACTATCGCCCTATTGCTTTAACATCCTGTATTTAAAAAGTTTTTGAGTCTATTCTTAACAACAAATTTTAAAGTATCTTTCCTGTCACAACCTTCTTTCCGATCGTCAGTATGGGTTCAGCCAGGGATGCTCCACTGGCGATCTTCTCGCCTACCTTTCAGACTCCTGACCATCCTCCTTTTGGGACTTTGGCGAAAGCTTTGTCACTGCACTTAACATCTCAAAGGCTTTCGATGGAGTCTGGCATAAATCTTTAATTTCCAAACTGCCCTCTTGTGGTTTCTATCTTTGTATCTGTGCCTCTATCTCTAGCTTCTTTCCTGGTCGTTCTGTAGCTCATGCTGTACACAGTCATCGTTCTTCTCCTAAAGCTATCAATTGTGATGTTCCTCAGGGCTCTGTCCTATCACCAACTCTCTTTGTTTTGTTCATCAATGACCTTCTAAGCTGTACACCTAACCCAATCCACTCATACACTGATGACTCTACCCTTCATCTTTGTTCCCACAGCATCCATCTCAGCAGTTAACAAACAAGGATGAGACTAAGGCACACCTATTGTCTGACTTGGGTCATATCTCTGATTGGGATAAAGGTAATTTTGTTGTTTTTAATGCATCAAAAACTCAGTTCCTACATCTATCAACCGGACAAAATCTTCTGCAGGAGTACCCTCTAATTTCTAACATTATCCAGCTTAATCCTGCAACAGCTTTAAACATACTTGAGGTTTCATTCTCTCGGGATTTATCTTGGAAACAACATATTACTTCTCTCGTAAAATCTGCTTCCAAGAGATTAGGTGTGCTAAGCCGACTCCGTGCCTTCCTTATCCCTGCTTAGTTGTTGAGTTTATACACGGGTTTTATTCGCCCCTGTGTTGAGTATAACTCTCATTTGTGGAGAAGTTCCCCACATACAGCTCTTCTTAACAAGCTGGAGTCAAAGGCAAGTTTTCTCATCAACTCTCCCCCTCTTACTGGCTCCCTTCAGCCTCTGTATCTTCGCCGTACTGTTGCATCTTTATCACTTTTCTGTCACTACATCAATGGTCACTGCTTGTCTGAACTGTCTGCTTGCATCCCTCCTCTACTACGGCAGGCGTGTAGCACCCGTCTAGCATCAAACTCTCATCCCTTTTCTGTCCAACTCTCGAATGCAAGAGTTCACCGTTACTCCCAGTCCACGTAAGCAACAGGTCACCCCTGGAACTGTCTCCCTCTGTCTGTTTTTCCTACTGCCTATGATCTCCAGTCTTTCAA
>JAGKTI010015868.1:0-20038 GCA_018397915.1 Birgus latro
GTTGTTGTTGCTGCTAATATTGGTGGTGGTGGTCGTGGTGGTGGTGATGGTGGTGATAGGGAGTTTGTTGGTGTTACTTTTAATATTGTTATCTGCGGTGGTAATGGTGGCAGTGCTATAGTAACTATTGTCGGTCCGTCTACCACCACACAGACAAATTATACAGCAAACACATACTCACCACACACACTCCTGCCAACAGAGATAAGTGATGGAATGGCAGCTTCCAAGGTTACAAGACAGAGTTCTACTTATATCCTTTTCACCGTTTGCAAACAGGAATAGTAGTAGTAATAGTAATAGTAGTAGTAATAATAGTAGTAGTAGTAGTAGCTGTTTTGTTTTTGTTTATATTTTGTTGTTGATGTAATAGCAACAACAACAACAACAACAACAATCCTCGCTTCACTTGAACGTGAATCGGTGGTCTCCAAAACACACCTGCCCTCATTAAGGAGAGGTAGGAGGAGAACTAAGGGACGTTGGTTTATTCGGGCAGCTCCAACGCCCAGTCATATCGTTGCCACCACATGAATGCCTCCCGCTCCTTCTCCTCTAGACATTATGCCGATACCAGGCAGAATCCAGCTAAACATACCAGTAACATTAAGGGCCATACTATAAAAACCTATAGTTCAGGCGGTCCTACGGTCGCCTTCAGCAGTCAGACGTTCCTTACTGAAAAAAATCTGGACCTCAGTCTTGGCGAAACCCAGTTCAGGCGTTTGAATTTCGCGACAGTCGCTAGATTGGGCAAAGAATGCACTACATGAACGCTAACTGCGTGCGAATTTTGAATGATTCTTCTGTTTAATAAACCAGACACTTCGCTAACCCATCCAAAGCTGTTATTTTAATGTAGAGAATAAGTATACAGTATATGGGCTAGAATTGATAAAAAATAAAGATAGAACGCATAATGATGCATTTTCAAGCAACATACAGTGTACTTTATAGGCTAAGCATGAATTATGATTTATTCTCCTTTTGCCATTATTTGCATGAAGTAATTACTGAAGATATCTGGATTTGAATTTATGCAAGAAAGGTGAATGTAGTATTTCATACTTCATAGACTTCTATGGCATGTTTCCTGGCAGCTTACAAGTCAGGAACTATACAGCAATATATCCAGATTATGAGCACCTCTGCTCATGTAGCAATACATCATATGTGCCTAAATGTATATTGCAAGATGAATACATAGTTATTACAGAATTATTTTTAGCATGGAGATTGCTTTGCATCTTTACAAAGCTGGTTGAATGGTAGCACACATTGCAGCACCAACACGTGAAATATACAGTTACATTCTTCCATTTTTTGTTCCAAGCAATTTCTTTCCACATCTATGATCCATTCATGACCAGCAGAACATGTTGGGAAATATAGGTTACCAGATGTGTCTAATGTCACAGTTGTTCATTCACTTTCTATACATCTGGCTCAGTAATTTTGCTGCTCTGGTATTCACATTCTATATTATTGTCTTTCCTTTCAACAAGTGTGCAATGATTTCTTAAGTTACTTGGTACAGTACAGTATTTGTTTCGTATCCCAATCTGCTGGATAAGCATTAACTCTTTTCACAGAAATCATTCCACTTTTACAGTACTTTCATACGCAAAAATTCATCAAGAGGACACCGTTGATTTAAGGCTTTTCCATGGCCTTCGACAGAGTCCCACACAAATGACTTTTAGCAATGTTAGATTACTCTCCAATCAAAGGATCACTTCGTCACTTGACAGTCAATTTTTCTGATTAACCGAGAGAAATGAGCTGTTCTCGACGGCTATCATTGTTCTTCCATCACAGTTTCTTCTGAAATGGCATAATGGACTGTCGTAATGCTTCTTCTCTTCCTTTCCTATATCGGTCACTCCCTTCATGAACTAGACTTTTTGCTGGTGGTGGTTAGTGGACAGACTGATATTGGGTGGGAACGTCCCAGAGATTACGTATACACTATCGAGGACTGGATAGTGAAATAGCAAATGACATTCAAGCCTGATATACAAACATTAACTACGTTTCACCCAATCATTTTCCTTCATTCCGTTCCAGTACACAGTGCTTCAACACCATTCTTACCACAGTCCAGTCAATTAAAACTTTGAGTATCCACCTCTCAGCAAACTCGAAGTGGAGTATGCACACAAGGACACTACATTACAAAGCTGAAATATTCTCTGGGGTTCTTTTCAGAAACCTTCGAAATTGCAGTGCAGACATCGAAACTGGTGTTTACAAAACACTTCTTCGGTGAAACTTAAATTACTCTGGCACCGTTTGCCATTCACATAATCACAATAATACTGATACATTGGACACCTAAAATAAATAAACAAACAAACAAAGCTGCTGTAGGGTTCAGACGTGATTACACATACTCAGTGTCAGTTACGCTGGTAAAACAAGACAGCAGACTGTACCCATGCGTAACCATGTCACATATAAAGACAACAAAGATCATGCAAAATTGCCAGTCATTTAGCTGGCACAAAGGCACTTAGCTGCATCCTGCGCTTATACTTTCCACCAGAGGCAGGCACAGTTTATAACATCACACATAGAGACATCACCATTCGTTCTTTCTCCTATCCAACTGAGAGTGGTAGCATCTCCCATCTCTTGTGCAAAATAATCCTACTCTTTTTTTTTCTTTTAAACTAGGATTACCAACCAGCATATTCCAGTTCCTAATCCTTAATCCCCAGTATGATTTCCCGCTGCCCGTGGGCAGCCCATTGCGAGTCACTGAATCAAGAAAAAGTCAACCTATTTCATTCTGACTTATTATTCTGATTATTAATATTTCATAGATCCATGCAGTTATCTAGCAAATTCAGTTCCCCTTCACCCCTCCACCATTTGACAGCCAATTGTCTCCTTGACCCATCCTTTTCTCCCTCGTCCTCTCTTCCCCTGTGCCTTAGTATCGACTAACACATGTCATAAATCAGTGGTGGCCACCAGCCCCCCAATAATGACTCGGCTATATCTTAGGCCAGAAGGTTAACGCTCCACCTAGCAGGCAGGAAAACGCTGGTCAAACGCATACATTACAGGAGTAGGTTAAAGCTTTACATTATATACATTATACATTAATTCATTTTCATGTGCTCAGTTACGGTTATGTGAAGAAATTTATCACTTGCTATTATCAGTAGACGGCTGATACTGAGCGCCCTTTAATTTTTTTTTCTTTTAATTTTCTAATCAAAAATATATGCAAGTACTTAGAAGGTAATACTTCTGCATCATTTCAATGGTTAACACTTTGATCAAACCCTTCCACTGACTGGATTTTCTTCAGCTTAAAAAAGGACTCTGATTATGTATGCCTTAATAAATTAACATGGATGGTTCTAGTGTGAACTTATAATTACTCTGGTGTTCCTTCCTGGAGAGCCAGGAGGGTGTTATAGTCACACACACACACACACACACTCACACACACACACACACAAGCTCTCTCTCTCTCTCTCTCTCTCTCTCTCTCTCTCTCTCTCTCTCTCTCCGTCGGAATAATTTTCCTTTAATATATAAGAATTGCTTGTACAGGATATACAAGGAGTGTACACTGTAGGACTTTTGCAAGTCTCGTGTTTTGTCAAAACAAATTTTAGTTTCAAGAGGAAGCAATATACTTATGTATCTTACTCTTTACCACCAATAAACAAGGATGAAAGGAATTACAGGGACAATTTTGTCATGTAAATAATTCTGATTGACCTTCAGTTCTACTTTTTCAACCAGCGTCGTATTATTTCGTGTTCTTGCAATCACATAACATTTCTATTTAGGCCCGGAAAGATCTCTCGTACTGACCGGCTAATAAAGACTATTTTTTTTACTACCTGTTCGAAAAGCCTCTCCTGCTTTAAGTAAAACTGTCTGCAGGTGGAAAGAATACAATGAAAAATATATAATCGAACAGAAGGGTTGACACAGTGTTACTAGAAAATATATGTGGTGTTACTTGGGAAATAATACAACAGAATTCTCCCGACCATAAGATACTTATTGATGACAATATTATCAAATTCTGGTTCCTTTGATGTGTTCGTCTGCTGGTTGCCGATGGAATATTAAAGCTGACCGGACCATGAAAGGATTTGGGTGGCAGCACTAATACCCTGGCTCCTACGCCTCACTTCCACACTCAGGCTCCTACGCCTCACTGTAACATTCAGGCTCTTACGCCGTACTTCAACTCTCAGGCTCCTACACCTGAGTCATAGGAAAGATCGATACCGACTAGAAATATAACTACATGGAGATATTTTCTATCGAGGTGATCCCCAGTAAATCCCGGTTTTTAACCTCACAAAGGTAAACAAACGGATACGCGTAACAGACAGGCAGATAGATAAATGGACATGTAAAGTGATTAATAGATGAGAAGATAAATTGTTTTCCATAAACCTTGGCTAGATATTTTTATTTTTCACGTCTTGATTTTTTTATTAATTGCCTTAATGGCTGATTATTTTATATGTAAGTAGTTAAATAAACAGATAAATAGATTAATATATATCAAGACAAGTGCAAAACTAATTTAAAGAGATAATTAAATACAGAAATAGAGAGGCAGACCGACAAAAGAACCTTCTCCTTCATATAATAATCTCTCACAAGCGTCAGCGCCCATAAACATGAATCACTATAGACTTCCCGGATGTGCTGTGTTAAGTCTCTGATATCCTCTCTGTGGAACTTTTTGCCCTGTACGTTAGACGTCATAATAACCAGATAAGGTGTCTGTGTTGCAGCCACTTTTCCACTTTACTTAGCAAACTTTTGGTGAATTGTTTTTTACATTAATGAATTTGGTCGTGAAATGTGCTGCTATAATTTTATGGAATTTAGTTATTTCACTTGAGATTTTTGCTAAGCTTCTTTTTGTATTTTGTGTCTCTAGTGGATCCGTTTATGTTTAATAAGGAAGCTTTTACTAAATTCTTTTATTCATGGATTTGGTTCTATATTGTGCCGATTTCTTATTGTATTACTGGCATTCCATAATGATTGTTTTAATTGGTTTTGTTTCTTCAGTGTTGTGTTGCAGATACTTATCCTATTTACTGTTGTGCCACTCTGCCGTGAAGGGTCTTTACCAGGCTAGTGTAGTTGGAGTGTTACGATGACAGACAGACAGACAGACACACACACACACACACACACACACACACACACACACACACACACACACACACAGGTACCCAGGTTGTAAAACACCTCCAACGACGTCTTGATAGATTATTAAAATCAGGTACGTTCTACTCCCATGGTGTCTAGTTTTTTTTTCCTCCCTAACCTTTACTAATTCATTGGGAGAGAGTCGAGGTGTCAGACACGTTACGCAGAGTCAGTAAATAATATGATGTGTACACAACAGTAACACACTACGCAGCACATTGACATTAAGAACTATCTCAACACCATGCTGAACATTCGTGACTAGAACTCCATCAGCACTACAGAACATTGGCAGTAGGAGCAATCTCAGCTGTATCATACAAAATCTATACATCTTGACATTTATACATCATACATATTAAACAGTCCAAAAGTGTGAATTCTTTCTTACAAATTATACTGAATGAGAATTGTGACTTTTTAAATACTTTCTAGTCTCTTCAGGCTATAGTTTGCCTGAAATCCATTTATCTCCTTTACGTCTCTATTCGACGCACGTCCTTCCTTTAATGGACATTGGTGACTTATGTATTTATTCAGTGATTACTTTTCTTGCTGATAATCACTCCATTTAATTATCTTGTTAATCTACTTATCAGCAGAGAAAATTCCAGTGTCTTACGTTGATTTACAAGCTTGCCATTGTGAGTTAGATCCGTCTTCCTTATTTGACATCAACAATAGAGAATAATGATTGTAATAGACTCTCAATCGTTTTACGTTGTCATATAAGGAAACTAAAAATGATTATGTAGGCACTGGAGCTACCTATCAGCTTTCCTGGGCAGTTTTTTTACAATTCTTTCCGAAACCTTAGAACACTAACCTTAGGTCTCTTACAAGGAGTTGAAATAATCTTCTAGGCCCTAAGGGATTCCCATATGTGCACAGTACGAATATGTGGGTCATTTTATCTTCAGTAGTTGTTCAGCCATCGACGAGGGTAAGTGTATCTCGTAATTAAAAGTTTGTGTGTTCCGAGTTGATATTCCAATGGACAATTACAGTGTGAAACAAACAACATTCGTACTCCAAGACTGAAACATTAAAATCTCTGCCATACATTGTTCACCAAGAAATCAGTTTTCTAAAATCGAATTCACTCACAGGGAGGTAACAAGAAAGTAAAATGCTGCACAATCATAAAGAGAGGACTGATAAGGAATGAATTACGTGCAGGAGAAAACTGGAATGTTATGTGTAATATAAAACACTAAAAGGATGAATTAGAAAGCCTCTCTGGTGATGGGAATGAGAACTCTTTTACATTTCAAAGCCGAATATAAACGAATTAAAAAAAAAAAAAGGCGAAACTGGATAAAAGCTTTACTACAGTCACGACCAACACCTTCGTTTGAAATCACAACTTAACCAAACTGTAATATATGAAATATCCTCTATCAGTGTTGAATCATGTGCTTCAAAAACGAAAAACAATACACACACACACACACACACACACACACAAACAAACACACACACACACACACACACACACACGTAAATGGAAAAGATACTTCAAACTAGATGAAAATGTTCTAAACCTGTACCAACATTATCAGTGTAAATAGACAAAACATAGGCAATGCTACGCTGTTGCAACCCTCCATCCGACCAAGCACATACCCCCCGCCTCTCTGCATACCTAACTAAGGGCATAGAGGCGCTCCCCTCTCCTTTATATAACACAAGGACATTAAAAGGATAGCAAACACCGACAAACCTAATAGTTCTTTCGAGACGATTTGTTGAAGAGAAGGCTACTCCTACCTCCCAATTCCTCTAGCTAAACCTGGTATGAAAAAGCGAAGAGGATAACCATACGGTGATGAAAAGTTGTCGTGGAAAGGATGAACAGAAAAAAACTCTAGATCATCGTATTCCAAGAGGAAAGAGTAATATCTGCATAACGATGTTGGGCTATTTCTGATCTTGACTTCGATGAGAGGGCAAGACTAGTCATATCTGCATACTAATCAGTTATATATGTGTGTAAGTAAATGTTAGAAGTTAGATACTTATTCCATCGATTTCAGATTCCATTTCTCATATAATCAAAAATCTATTGAGGAATATTTTTGTTTTAAATTGAAAGTTTTGTTAGTATTTCTAAATTTTTATCCTGCAACATTCTCAATTGGTCTGTTACAAAATACTTAATTTCTGTGGTATTATCATGTTCTTTAAAAATTCTGCATATAACTGAATCAGATAAACTCATCGTTTGCACATTAGTATGCTAAACAGATTAAACCCTTTTAAGTGTTCCTCCTGTATTTCGTTCTTTGGGCTGGACATTATTTTTGATACACTGTGCTGCACAACACTCTAACTTTATTATATATTTGTGTGCGTTGTGGTGACGAAAGTTAAAGACAATATTCATGTTGTAAGAGTACTATGGAAATTTACAAGGTAAGGATGATACTCTCCTGTTAGAATCCGGATGTTTTGCTTCTGAATCTAGCTAAATTGTTCGTTTCCTTCCCTGACCCTATGAATCAGAGACTTGGTTTATTTGTTGTGATTTTTCCTAAATCTTTTATTTGATTTATATTACAAAGTTGAAGCTTATGAAGTGTGTAACCTTTATTTATTTATTTTTAAATCCAGATATTACGACTTTGCATTTATCAGTACTTCAGCTGCAGCGTTTGAGCACAACTGAAACCCTTTTCAAAATCTCTTCGAATCATCTATCTTTGTACAGGTGTGCTTGCATTGTTTCCATTGTACATGCCTCATCAGCAAATGTAGATATTTTGCAACAAAATCCTTTGTCAAAAATGACTGATGTATTTGAAACAGAGTGATCCCAAGTGCAACATTCATCCAGTCCGATTCCGATAAATTAAGAGGGAGAGAGAGAGAAAAAAAAAAAACGCAGGGCGAAATTGCGATTTTAAAATACTGAGTGGTCATGGGTAGGCCAAACCCACGTACACCATATGCAAATGCCATACCAGAACACCAGACTTTGAATGTAATGTCCTTGCTTTCTATGTAATCACTGTAGATAAGGAGGTGATACGGTGAATTTAGGGTCTCCTATTGACTCTCAGTATAACCAGACACAAGTTTTCCTAAACAATACACACTGATTCCATATCAGAGCATCATATATTAAATAAAATGTACAGTTCTTCATTTCTATGTAACCACTGTAGGCAGGGAGGTGGTATGGTGAAGGTAGTGGGAGGCTGCGTGTGAGTGTGTGTGTGTGTTTTGGGATCTTCCGAGAATCATCTGTGCTTTGCTTCAAGGTTATCATGAGGTCTCTATGTTCTTCACCTCCTCTCAAGGGAGAAACAGGCCAGGGCTAGTTCTGGAGGCTCAGGCCAAGGCCTTGAAAATATGGCCTCAGTTACGACGCCACGAGTTTGAGGTGACGCTTAAGTCTATGACTGCCTCACACAATCACATCTTACACAACCTCACATCCTACTACTATAATTTACACTATTGCACCCCATTGCTCACTACCACGCATCGCACTACCTCACCTCACACTGCCACAACGCACGTCTCATGCCACATAAGGACTTCCCAACATCTAACCAATAACAAGCAATCCACACCGAACACAAAGATCAGTTGGAGGACCAAACCTAAGAAATTAGCAAAAGAAAAAAAAATCCATATCTCGCACGAAACTGGTGAGGATTCGATATTGTGTGTGAGTGTGTGTGTGTGTGTGTGTGTGTGTGTGTGTGTGTGTGTGTGTGAGAGAGAGAGAGAGAGAGAGAGAGAGAGAGTAAATTTTTTAGGTGTGGGGGGAAATAATACTCGCGGTCGGACACACAAAGATCCACATTTACAAAACTTTTACTCCTTACCTCATACAGTATATCGCAGACTGCACTAAGAGTGGTCTCCCATAAGGTTCATAAAATCTATCCATCATCCATTTTTTCCCGCTAGGAACGTAGATGCCCGGGGATAGGTTGCTCAGTCTTGGCAATTAAGGCGAGAGTGGCCAACCTCACTCCCCTCTGTGACATTTTGTGATCAGTTAACCCCAAACCCTCCCTTGGTCATTAGCCATAACGGTCCCTATAAAGTTGGAGAGCCTTAGTTCACTATTCCACCTCGCGTCATTTGGTAATACGGTTGCCACCCAGCGTAACAAATAGCTTTTGGGATTAAAAAAAACAAACAGTTGGCTTGTTACTTAGTGTAAAGTCACATTAAGGATGATTTTCGTTAAGTGAATGGATGGTCAGCGCACTTGTTTATTACAGAGTAAAACGGAATATAAAAAGTCTACCGATACTCGGTTCCATGAATGTTTCATTATTCTAGTATATTCTTGTTGTTAGAAGTTATTTTTTCTAAGTTTGGGAGAGATTCTGGCGTGGAAAGGTTAATGATGGCTGTAGTTCGAAAAGTAAATCCCATGACGTATAACAAACGTCAGGAAATCATATACTTTGGATGAATTAGTTTGTGGAGACAGCTTCAATTCCTTCACTACCAGCTCATGAAAGTACAGTGGGGCTGCAAGCATTTCGTCTTAACATTTCCTCTCTCACTGACTCTCATCAGTTGTTCTCTCTGCTTCACTTTTGCGTCGTCTGGCTGTTTTACTGGACACTACTGATTTTCCACGCGCATTGCTCCTCCTGTGCGAGAGAGACGCCTTCACATGCTGGCATCAATAAAACGGAGCAACTTTTCTGCCTGGTTATGCAAATGTGCCTCAACTCCCTCCCTATCCCTCAAGAGGAGAATGGTGGACTGCAGAAGAACGGCAACTTTCGCCTGCGGTCTATCGGGTTTACTTTCACATGAGCCTGGGGTTGGAACTGCAACTAGTTACTGTTATTATGACATGAACACTTAGCGCCTGACTATCAACACACTCTCACACCTTTTTCTACCTCAGTAATGCAAGATCGTACCACATCGCTATGACACACTTTACTCGTATATAATATGAGTACCACCATCAGATGATTTTACTGAAAAGACTTAATTTAACTCTAGTGTTGAAGTGACTGATGACTGCTATCCCAAACCTCCACACTTCACAAAATCCCTAATAAACTGAGAAAAATGCCGTAGAAGTATTAAGAATGAAGTAAAGATTTTGTTACCAGATCTGAGGGTTAACCAGTATTCTCAGTCCTTCATGAAAGCAACTGGTCAGTTTTGGTATTGTATACCTCAGTCAATCTCTCCTCTGCCTATGAACGCCAGGATTATAAAATTTAATGCTTTTTGGCATGTCGCAAAGATCGTATTTTGACTTTACTTTTTTTAATGATCTGTTTTCATCGAAAGGGTCAACGTTTTCAGCTTTTAAGTTTTTGGCCTGATCATTCAGTATCGAAAAAAAAAAAATTAGTCAGTGCAGGATATGGTAGGAGGGGAGGGGATCTGGAGAGAAGCGAGAGGAGTGGAGGCGAAGCGGATGAAGTGGGAGAAGGAGTGCTGATGGGGACTGGTCTGAGGATTTTGAGGTAGTGGGGTGACACATGGTGATCCAAGATGATAGACAGGCTGACGGGCAGGGAACAGAGAGATATACAGGTTGGCTCCAGGAAGATTCCAGGGACGTGGATGGGTGGTTAAAAAATAAAAATAAAATAGTGTGGGACTGAGGGATAGTGGATCTCAAGTTGGATTTACTTCGTGGTGATTGGGTGTCAGGGCAGTCTGGTGGTGGTGGCAGTGGTGGTGCTGATGGTGGTGGTGGCCATGGTGGTGATGGTGGTGGTGGTGGCCACGGTAATGATGGTGGTGGTGGTAGGTGCTGATAGCATTGATACTGAGGGTGAGGGTGGTCTGGTATGGTAGCGGGGATGGTGTAGGCTGTTGGTGTAAGTTTGTGCTGGTGTGGATTGATGACAAAGGTGTGGGTTGGTGGTGTGGTGTGGAGATGATGGATTTTTTAATCTAACGGCTTATTAGGTTCTGAAATCGCATGTGGAGACAGGAAGGGAAGTGCTGATCGGAATCTTGAAAAAAAAATGAAATGGTAAAGTGGATTATTCCGGAGTGGGCGTAGGCTATTAATGGGAAGGTTCATTTGACTGAAAGTGTGCACACAGTGTGAAATCAAGAGCAGTTTATTCTTTTTGGATACGTCGCTTATATTCTGTCACGGTTCTTGCAGGGGGGAGAGAGAGAGAGAGAGACAGACAGACAGACAGATGAGCCAGAGACAGAAAGATAGACAGACACACAGGGTCAGACAGAAAGATACAGAAATAGACAAAAAGATGCAGAGATAGACATAAAGATAAAGAGACAGACAGACACAAAGATTGCTAGAAAAATATAATCATTACCAATCGACTAATTAATTAACTAGATAGCTTGTTAGTGAGTCAGTCAATTAGTTAGTTCGTTAGTGGGACAGCATACTCCTCTCTCATTTCTTGTGCCCTGAGACTGGGATTTGAGTCGCAAACCATGGTGGTCTATTAAGATGGGTGTTATCAGTAAGTGCCGCCTTATGATTGCATATGTACACACCCTGATGTTCTCCTAATGACATATGCGGCTTCCATCAGGCATAGGCATCAGCACTACAACAATTCAACTCTCACGTGTATCTCTCCCTGTAGACACTTTTTCCCCAATCGTACTTCAGCAGCATGAGTATGGGATTAAGTCCGTGGAGAAGGCCAGGTCCTACAGTGGACCATATGTTAACAGTCAAAGCCAGAATCCATATATGCATTACGGTCTCAGTGAGGCTCTCTGACTTTTTTATACATAAGAGCCAAATTTATCCACGGGCCAAAAGAGTACACTTCGCTCTACTCCCGCACTGACTTCACAGTTTCATCCTAAAACCATGAAAAAGAAAATTAAAAGCACACAGTGGTGGCAAGGGGAGAAGGAAGGGTGAGGTCGTGTGTGTGTGTGTGTGTGTGTGTGTGTGTGTGTGTGTGTGTGTGTGTGTGTGTGTGTGTGTCAGAGAGTGGCCGTAGACCGCCTGTGTCTGAGGTCAATCTGTCACCACTTCGGCGTTTAATCCCACCGTCCGAATTGAATACATGCATGGACCGTGTCGTTTGGGTCTAGTGGTATTGTATTAGTTAAGGTGTTTTCTTGCTGTACAGATTGCTCTTGAGGCTAAAGAGTAAAGCGTGTTTTAACGAAATTCAGATAACCAAGCAATTTCATGCCATAATTTTGAATCAGTCTCGTACCCTTTAGAAGGCAGAATATTTTTCTGATCACCTGGCCACCACCTTCCTTCAGTACAGGTGATCATGGCTTCCTTTTCTCAACTCTGGGCCTCCGTCTTTGACGGACAGTCACCGGCAATACCATTCGCCTGCCCTGCCTCTTTCATTTTAGGAGTCATAAATGCTTGAATGAGACGTAGTGAAGAAAGATGCATATTATTACCAACAGATAAATGATAATATGCACCTCAGTCCACTACGTCACAAGTCAGAGTCTATGAATACAATCACCACACGCACACACACACACACACACACACACACACACACACACACAGAGGAAAAGAGAACGTAATTTTTTAGTTGACTGTACAGTATTCCTCCATTTCTTTTGCAGTCGTATCTTTATCTCATCATTATTTTCCTTGATCTCTGGCTGACTCATTCAGTCCGGTTGCATATGTTTAGTCAATACTTGCAACATTCAGACGTTTTTATTCAATCAAAGAAAGCTTTCTCGTACTGGATATGTTAATGAGGGGCGTATCTAAAGCTTGGATTTACCAAAAACTGTTTATACTGATCAGAATCATAAGGAGATAGTTTCAACAAAATAAAAAGCGCGTCATCAGACTGAAGGGAAGTTTACGAGTCCGCGTCCAAGAGTTTCCCATACTGAAAACACCAAGAAGCTGGTTATTACATATTTAGCTATTTGTGGCACTTCAGTGAAATGTTATGTTCTGTGATTCTTCCTACCACCCGGCGATTTTATTCAGCTTAGGTGACATCTCATTTTTTAAAGTGCAAGACAGTTAAATTGAACTTTACCAGCAGGATGGCAATTTATGTTAAAATTTGCTGCCACAACATTAATTAATAAAGCGCTGAATAAAACCATTCCTCTTCCAAGCTTTTGTTTCAAATATATATATTTTTGACTAAGGAGCCTTTTCGGAGTTCTGATTGTGTTTAGCCAGTTATTTTTTTAAAAGTACATGCATGACGGAAACAATGTACACACCTTCCAAAAACTATGTTCAAAGTTTTGTGCCAGATAATGTGACACAGTGGTGATGGAGTATGGACACATTAACACAGAAAATGTGCCGCAAAGAGAGAAGAAATTGGATAGCAGGAAAACAAGAGAGGAAAAGATAAAAAAAGGAAAATTAAATAATAAGAGACTAGATAAAATTTTTTAGTACGAATGAAGCGAAAAAGCAATCCGTACCAGGGATTCTGAGAGTTATTTTCTCTCTCTCTTTCTCTCTCTCTTTCATCAGACCTAAGGTCCTCCTCCGAACAGTGTGGAAACGATACAAACGTCGATATTTATTGTTTAAGGACGTGTCAGGTCTTATAGGAGAGAGAGAGAGAGAGAGAGAGAGAGAGAGAGAGAGAGAGAGAGAGAGATGGTTAAAATGGCAAGAAAACTACGAGATGCGAAACAGTAACAGTTCGAATTTATAGGAAACAATAAGAGAGAGAGAGAGAGAGAGAGAGTAAAATGAAAGTATAGGAGAAATTTTAATGATAAACTACACTCGTATCAAAGCAGAAAGACTGAAGCTGTAACAGTGAGATCCATCATGGCATCAAGGGATAACCTGCAAATTTAATTTACCTCTCAGAGACCCAGATAAACCCCCTTCCCAAACATATTATATGGCTTAACGAGGTGGAGGGGAGACTAATGGATTGAACCCACCTCCTCCTCCGTCACTCCGCCCCTCATGTGTCAGGCTTGATCACCTGGAATGACCGGGGGAGACGGGGTGGAAACTGAAGCCTCTGATTTCCATTTTCTGGGATAAAACGTAGCAAGATATTTCTAAAAATTAATACTTCATAGAAGAGGATCCCATTTTCAGATTATGTATTGGCAACTTTCTCCTTTTATACTGAGAGTGAGTAGCCAAATTCCCGGCCCCTGTGCTCTTCATGTTACAAAAATGACTTAACTGGTGGCAATTTGGCTAAGGAAAGACGATTCCATCATGCTGAGGGTTATTCTCTCTCTCCAGTAGGTAAAGAAACCCACCGTGTTTCTTGGCTTGAGTAAGTTATTGAAGTGTTGTGCCCATCTTTCAAAGATTGCTTGCTTTTTCTTCAGAAGCTCTCCTTCGGCTGATCGAATAGGGTTCATGTTCTGTTTGCTTGGCCCATAGATGATTTTTATGGACTTGTAGAACCCATGTTGGTCATTGTTATTTGCTCTTCTCTGCAGCTCCTTTGCTTACTTAGTACACAACTTTTTCTCCATGACACGCAGTTTTCTCTGGGTTTCACTTCCGAGATTCTGGAAATCCGTTTTCATGGTTAAGCAGCTAGGATGAACCAACCAGTAATTTTGCGCTCTATTCATCATTACAAGGTCATTTATGCCCTCAGCATTTTCAACAAACCAGTCTTTATGGCGGCGAGTAGAGAAGGATAGGGTTTCTTCTGCACTGCTTTGAAGTTGTGCTTTAATGTTCAGCCAATCTGCATCTAGGTTTGTTGAACTGCTGTTTGGATCAAGTGGTCCCACTGAGACAGCTTGTCTGCAATACTGCTGTGGAAAATGTTACAAGTAGCCACATCCTTGAAAATACTACAGTTTAGTCTCTTGGAGGATGGCCTACAATACATTAGTGGATGTATGACTAGTTTCAGTTTGGTGAGTGTCAGGTTATGGTCTGTTGAGCACTCAGCACCTCTCATAGCTCAAGTTTTAAAAACTTCTCTTTGATCTCGCTGCTTCACAATGACATAGTCAGTTAGGTGCCAATGTCTAGATCTTGCTTGCATCCATGTGGACTTGTGATTATTCCTAAGATGAAAAATGGTGTCGGTGATGATCAGCCTATATTACAAGCATATGGAAAGCAGTCTAAGGCCATTGCTATTCATGTTACCAACACTAAAGCAGTCTATAATGTCTTGCCATAGTAATGATATTTCCTACCCTTGCATTAAATTCTCCAAACAAGATACGTTTTTCATTATACAATATTGAGTAAATGGTAGCATCCAGAAAGTCATAAAAGGAATCTTTGAAGGTGTCAGAATCAAGCATTTGGGCTTAGGCACTGATGAGTGTTGCATATTGGCCTTTAGTGAGTGATACGTGTTAGGACATCTTCCTTTCTGTTATATCCATCGGTGATTCTTGGCTCTTCTGCAGTAGGCTGTTTCGGACTGCAAAGCTAATACCATGGTTTCGTCTGACATTATCTGGGTATCCTCTCTATTAATAGGTAGCCTATACCCTTTTGCTCCTATTAGGTTGCCCTCAACTGAGAGGTGAGTCTCAGACAAGGCAGCAATAGTCAATTTTAAATTTTTTCAGATCATAGGCATTAAGGGTAGTTCGGTAGTTCAACGGGGTGATCGTGTAATTTGGTCAGTATCAAGCAATGCTTGTATATTCTAGGTTGCAAGAGTCAGAGGGATTCTTTTTGTTTCTGACCGCAGTGTGGGATGCCTTGACAGACTCGGTTATCTGCCCATTGGTGCAGAGCAGCATATGTTAAGGTTTTCTTTTCTAACCTCCTCTCCATCAGAGGGAAGCAGTTAGGCATCCTTTTCCGACTGCCGGAGGCATGACCTGCTCCTATGCCATAATGCCAGCGACCACTGGACCAGTGTCGCCTACGTGCAGCATTTGAGCTAGCGAGTTCCAGCCACATTCATGACCTGTCAGCATCACCCTTTCCTGTGGCCACAGGTCTTTTGATTTTGGTGAAAGGATGAGATGGGAGGTGAATACAGCAGTGGGCTTGCGCAATGAATAGATTTGGTGTGATATTGAGGGTGTACACTTGCCACCATATGACTTGGGCCCTCTCAGCCTGTGATGGTGGAATGAAGATTCATGACGAACACCTACTGAGCAGGGTTGCAGGAGTCTGCCTGGAGCTGTCTGTCTAACCCCGCCTTCCGTGGGACCCCACTCACGGATTTTTAGTTCAGGGTTCGCTCCCACAGTCTTAACCCATCTAAGAGCAATCAAGAAGGCAGTGAGCCCGGGAAAAATAGTCTGACCCCCCACTAACAGCCCCTCCAGCATTGACAACCTTGTCCTCTTGCTGAGTCCAGAGGGATCTACCCCTATCGGTAAGACCCACCAAATTTAAGGAATATGCAAGCCCCTGACCACGACAAAGTGGTTCCCGTGGGAAAACACACACATACACACACACACACACACACACACACACAGCTAATGCTCCATCTCTGGGCAATTACAGTGATCAAACGGTTACACTAAAGAGTTAATGGCCCGCTTTATTAGCTTTTTATTAGAGATCATTAACTAAGATAAATGCTTAATTAACTTAGCCTAACCGTCCTCGGAGACTTCGATTTCCCTTGATGTTGTCTATTATAGCAGAAAGTGATGGTGGAGTAAAGGAGAGGAAGCTGTTGTGTGAGATTGTGAATGGGATGGGAAGTTTATGCGAGGGAAGCAGGTGTCCAAGAGAAACTTGATGTGTGGGAGTGAGATGTAGATTAGATGGTGTTTGGGAAGTGAAAAGGTTTAGGAGGGAGGAAGGGAGAATTGGTGTCTTGGAGGGTAAGTTTAAGTGACAGAAAATTAGTTATATGTTGCAGGGAAAGGCGAAGTCAGAGAGGTGTGGGGGATGTGTGGAAGGGTTAGGCGATGTGTAGGAGGGGAGATGGTGTGTGGGAGGTGAGGGGGAGATGATGTGTGGGAGATGAGGGGAAGATGGTAGATGGGAGGTGAGGGGGAGATGGTGTGTGGGAGGTGAGGGGGAGATGGTGGGTGGGAGGTCAGGGGCATGTTGGTGGGTGGGAGGCAAGGGGGAGTTTGTGTATGAGAGAAGAGGGGTTGTTTATGTGTGAGATGAGAGTAGTAATCTGTGTATAGGGGGTAGTGATTGTCAGTGAGACGGGAGGGTGAACTGATGTGTATGGGGTGGAAATTTGTTGAACTGTGTATGGTAGGATGTTTGTCTGGATGACAGAGGAACTGATAGGCTGGAACGTGATGGAGCGGAACGGGGCAACGTGTAAGTTAATAAAGAACTGCACATAATCAGTGGGAATCTGTCGTGTCCGATGACGTTACATATCAGTTTCGAAGCACAGTGAAGAAGCACGCTATAATCAGTGGATCAGCATCATGAACGGTGCGTTAGTTCATCACATCTACTTCATTCTCGTCACTTACTTTATCCTTCACCAAACTTTAACAACACTGGTACGTGGTTATCGTGTGGACGAGCCTTTTCAACGACTGAGTCTGATATAGAGTAGAAGAAAGTTTGAATATGAGGAAAGATTTTACATTCAGATTATCAACTGGAAAAAAGAGGAAGAGATAGACCAGGAACGAAGCGAAGGAAAAAGACTGGTGTGTAGAAAAGGTACGGGAACAGTATAGTGGGATGGGGATCGTTACCTAGTAAGGACAGAAGTACCTGGAATGCCTTTTGCTGACACTGCCTCTAACACGGTAAGGCATCAGGGACTCTAGTGTTGATTACTGCAAGTGTAGTAATTAGCATTAATCCCTCCATGATGAGGATACTATTTTTACTGAATCGTAGCAGCCATCAGACAGCGTAAGTTAGTTTAGAGTATGTCTCTCGTGATGATGGGAAACAGGGCAGTACAGAATTCAAAATATAATGGATCGTATGTCAAGATTAATTCACGCTCAGTGTATGACTATCCAATTCACTGCAAGCCGTTTTTATGTGTTCGACTCTAGGCATAAACCTGACAGTTTGCTGTCAAGAATTCAGCAGATTTGCACGTCAAATTTTTTATATGACAACATTTCGGCACTAATACCAACTATTCATGTCCATTATCAGCTAGAGAAGTCTCTGTCAATGTTGGTGTAGTAATTTTAACGGGGGTATTTCTTTAAGAAGTTGTATTTTGCACAGGATTAGTAAGAAATGCCTATCAGTGTGTCGCTCTCAGTATCATCTCTAATCGTAAAGAGGTAAGTGAAGATGACATAACATTTAATCCCTCCATTTCGAAATCCTACCGTAATGTAAACAAAATCGTCTGGAGATAAGAAAAATCAAGTAAGTAGTGCGTCAAAGGACTGAAGAGAATGTCTACACCTTCCCCCTCTAAGTTGTTGTTAAGTCATCGATACAAACAAGGCTAAACGGGAACGAAAATAATAACAGTGTACAGTGGCCATCAGTAATTTCTTTACAGTACCTCCTATTTGCGGTGAAACAACGAGTTCTTACTCAAATAACCAACAGTATTCAGACTGGATGATATCCCTTCATTAGTGAGAAATTAGATGCTTTAGAAATTATTGGCGTGGACAGTGCATTGTCTGATCACAACCCACACCGTAATTGGTTTGTTTTCATATAAGGGAAAAATATTTGGTAGAATACTTGTTGACAGGAGCTAGTTGGAGAAGACCAAGGGGGATTTAGGAAGGGAAAAGGGTGTGTAGATCATAATTATATTTGTTCTAAGATGTCTAGTGCAGAAGTATCTAGAGATGGGAAAGAAAGTATATGCTGCCTTCATGGACTTGGAGAAAGCATATGACAGAGTGGATAGGCAAGATATGTGTAAGGTATTAAGAATATATGGAGTGGATGGAAAATTGTTGAGTGCTGTGAAGAGTATGTAAGAGGAAGCTAGGGCTATGGTGCGAGTGGATGGTGAGCTGAGTGAGTTCGTTGATCTAAATGTGGGACTGAAACAGGGATGTGTGATGTCTCCATGCTGTTGAATATATATTCATGGATGAGGTTGTAAAGGAGGTGCAAGGTAGGGCAGTGGATGTGAGGGTGGTTCTAATGAGAGGGGTTTCAGTCAGTTCAGTTTATATATTGATACGTTGCTGTTTGCTGATGATACAGTATTGTTGAGTGAAGATGAATGGGAGTTGCAAGGTTTGATGAATGAATTTGAGACACTGGGACAGTGTGTAAGTTGAGGAATCTGAATGTTAATGTCAACAAGAGTAAAGTTATGGTGTTTGAGAGGAATGAAGTCACAAATGCACAATGTGGTTGGATGGTGAGGATATGGAGTGAATTCAAGAACTTGGGTAGTGTGATGAGTAAGGATGGAAGTTTGGGGGATGAAGTGGTCGAAAGGGTACAGCAGGGAAGAAAGGTTGTTGGTTCACTGAAAGCAGTGATGAGAAATAGGAAGATGAGTATGGAAGTTAAGAAGTCCCTACCTGATAGTACTGTGATCCCTACCTTGACGTATGGAAGCGAGGCGAGGACCTTGCCAGAGGGGAACAAGTCAAGACTGAGAGCAGTGGAAATGAGTTACCTGAGAGAAGTGTGTGGAGTGACATGGAGAGACAGGATGATGAATGAAGAAGTTAAAGAACGTTGTGGGGTGGATGTGGATGTGATTGGGAGAATTAGGAGAAATACACTGAGGTGGTTTGGACATGTGGAGAGAATGGAGAATGAAAGACTGACTAAGAGGGTGAATGTAGGTGAAGTGGAGGGAGGGGGAGGGAAGGGGAGACCGAGGATGAGGTGAAGGGATGGAGTTGAGAGGTATCTGAGGGGGGGGGAAGGGAGTGAGTTGGGGGAAGGGCAGTCAAGTGGTGGGTGGCAGAGCGACTTGGAGGCGTTTTGTTTGCGGCAACCCTTTACGGGAATAGGGCGTCGCACTCTTGAACCACACCACCACCACACTGCCACACCACCACCACACTGCCACACCACCAC
>JAGKTI010015869.1:0-20036 GCA_018397915.1 Birgus latro
GCGAAGGTTTTCGACAGTTTGATGTCCTCGCATGCCTCGTCCTTCCCTGCAATCGTCCTTGTCCTCGTAGACAACCATCACCTTGTCCAAAAACCTCCATCGGTAGAGCCTCTTCGCTGCCACAATCACTTCCTGGTCCATTGGTTGGATGAGAGCAGTCGTATTAGGTGGCAAAAACCGACACCTAATGCGGCCATTTTCAGCCACCAACTCCCTCTCAGACGGATGCGCAGGTGCATTGTCTAGAATCAGCAGGGCCTTTACCTGATTGTGTGGGATTTTCAGTGTGTCTGTCTGATAATGTATGACCTCCTTGACAAAGTGTTGGTGAAACCAATCTCTAAAGATCTTGGTTGTGAACCAAGCCTTCAGAGAATGATACCACATGACAGGAAGGACATCCATTAACCCACGAAGGCACCGAGGCTGCTTTGCACGTCCAACAATAACGGGCTTGAGCCGGTGCATGCCGTTAGCATTGGCACAGCACAAAGCAGACACCCGTTGCTTGGAGAGCTTTCGGCCAGGTATACGCTTCTCTGTCTCCTCAGCAAGAGTGTTTGTGGGCACTGAACGATAGAATAGGCCAGTTTCGTCAGCGTTGTAGACTTGACCGAGAGCGAGGCCCTCCCTGTCAATCAAGCCCTTCACCTTCTGCCGAAACTCTTCTATTCCCTCGTCGTTGGCGTCCAGAGCTTCACCATGGGCCTTACAATTGGTAAGTCCGTGCCGTAACTTGAACGCGAAGAGCCAACCTTCAGATGCCTTGAAGTCTGGGGTGTCATGAAGCCTATTGAACTTCTCGGCAGCAGCTTTCAGCTCCGTTCCACTTACCAACACACCAGCAGCACATTGTTGGCGATACCAGATGAGGGTGGAACGGTCAATGTCTGCATACTTAGGAGTAAACGTCATCTTCCTCTCCACGTTTTGTCTGGTTTTCGAAGCAAAATCAGCTGTGTACTGGTGTAGTTTGTCTCGGGACTTCTTGATATAAAACAAAGTAGAGCGAGGGAGGTTGAACTCATGTAGGATCCGTGATGTCGGCTACCCGGCATCCACCTTCTCCAATATCTCCCGCTTCTTCTCCAGAGTCATCACCACTCTCTTCCTCTTCTCAAGCGGTGAGGCCATCATCACACACACAATGAAGAAGGCGCAGAGCAGCAACAAGCTCTGCAGGAGGTAGGGAATCACCACAAAAACAAGCACTTCAGGAGCCATGATGAGGGCGTTTTCACAAACCGGCAGCTGAGCAGGAAATGAGACCAGAGAGAGGCGGGAGGCGCGAAAACACAGCTGGTTGGTGCGCGTGGGAAATTCAAATTGACGCAGTAAAAAAAAACGAATTTTTTCGGATTTTTGGGCATTTTGGGTTTCGGTCACCAGCCTACGATGTCCGAACAGTGAGGTAACCGGATAGTGGTCGTCCGGATAGTAGAGAGATTACTGTACAGAGAAAGTAGGAGGGTACAGAAAAGGATTTGCTCTCAATTGCCTCAGACAGCTAAGTCTCAGTTACGAAGAGAAGCTGAAGTTTAGAGAAGGAGAGGTGGTGCTCAGCAGAGCAAAAGTTAAAGGAATAGCTGCGAATGTTGCAAAAATGAAGTAAAAATGAGTCAGACAGTGGTTCCAGGTAGCTCATTGAGTTGTAACCGGGAGAGGGGCAGATGGTGGGGGCATTTATCCCCCCCTCCCCTCCCCCTGGACTGTGAGGCTTGGTTATTTGTCACCATGTTACATTTCAAATTCTGAAAAGGAAGTGTAGTGTATACTGTGCATGTAGTTTGGTGTTGACAGTTAGAGAAACTTGTACTGGAGAGCATGCTAGTCTTCTCTCTGTGTTACTGAGACACTGAAAAGTTCAGCAAAGGGCAGCAAAGGGGCATGGTCAGGAACTAGTCCCGAGGGCTGATGAAACAGAAGCTCCAGCTCTCCCGGTCATCAGCTTTCCATCCATCTTGGGAGTACTGCCCTGCTTGACTGGTGCTACAGTCTACTCCTTCTGCGATGATGATAGTGATGATTTTGCTTTTGATGATGATGATGATAATTTTTTCTTGTACAGGCACTGAGTGTGGTCAATGAGGGCATGGATCGTGGTGGTGATGCATGGGTGGAGGTGTGCTGTGTGGTGCTGTTACTGCCACTGCTAGAGCTGCTGCTTACTATAGAGGACCTCACTACTAAGAAATGTGCTACACACCTGCTCAAACAACTACTGACTCATGCACAGTGCACAGAAGGCTTACCCAGGTAGTGTTTAATAAGTTATTGTAGCTCATTTGTTTGCCTCTGACAGAACATTCTGATATTACATCTTTAATATTATGTCATGTTTATATGAAATTTGAGGACTCTTAGGTATGATGCAAGAATGAGACTCCTTGGTAGCCAGTAAATCAACCCTCAAATGTGACTGCATCTGCCCATCAACTGGGCTATGTGAGATAAGTCTTTACTAAGTTAAAGTAAATGCAGTGGTGGATCTCAGTGTTAAGGAATGCACCATACATCAGCTCATACAATTGCTCACTTGTGCATATTGCACATAAGTCCCACCCAGGTACAGTTTCTTTATTCATCTGTAGGTAGATGCCTTAATCCTAGTGGGGAAGGCCACAAAGAAATCTCCATGTCACCCTATCTTCTGCCAACAGGCTGCCATCCCTCCAGTTCACACTAGCCTTATTCATATACCTCTGCACTCCCTTCCTTTCCTCAGAGGGTGCTTGTGGGTGCGTGAAGACTGCCTGTGGGTCAGTATCTGAGCTGGTTGTTTGGTGATAATGAGGAAAGGCAGGTCTAATGAAGAAAAGTGGAGAAAAGGAGGTGAAGAACATGGGAGGGCAAATCTAATGAAGCAAGAGTGGAGGAGGCAAGAAATGAAGGAAGGAAGAAGGCGGATGTAATGGAGAAAGGGTGGAGGAAGTAAGAAAGGCAGGGGTATGGAGGAGGGGTGGAGGAGACAGGAAGTGAAGGAAGAAGGGAAGGCAGAAGTAACAAAGGAAGGGTGAAGGGGAGGGAAGTTAAGTTCAGGAGGAAAGGCACAGGTAACAAACAAGGAGTTAAAGAGATGGGAAGTTAAGGAAGAAAGGCAGACATAATGAAGGAGGGATGAAAAAAGAAAGTGAAAGAAAGAAGAAAGGCAGGTGTTATGAAGGAGAGGATAAGGAGGCAGGAAGGGAAGGAAAGAAGAAAGGCAAGTGTCATGAAGGAGGGATGAAGGAAGCAGGAAGTGAAGGAGGGAAGACAGATCTAATTATGGAGGGAAGATGATGTGTAACAAAGGATGTGTTATGTTACAGATGATCCTTTACCGACAGAGAGGTGCTGGCAGGTGCATTAAGACAGCTCGTGAGTCGACACCTGAGTTGGTCGTCTGGGCCAGTGTTCCGTGTGTTGCGTGTGGTTGGTGTGATGCACCGGGCGTTGGTCCTGGACGCTCTTCCTCATATTACACAAGCCGTTGCCACCACCGAGGAGAAGAGAGGCACAGGACTTGATACCACTCTTAGGTGGGCAGCTTGATTACTATACCCTTTTAACATTAATTTGGCTTAGAATTGCCATCTCCCCATGTTGAATGTTGAGTTGTAACAGTAAAGTACCTAAAACTAGAATACAGTAAAACCTCGATATAACGGACTCAATAGACCGGAATTCGCTTTTATCGGACTCGAGGAGCTACCAAACCAAACTCCTATATGTCAGAAAAAGTCCGATAAAGCCAGAAGCAGTCCGGACTGCCTGACCACTTCAGCTATGTTCACCACAATAAGACAAGTAAAAGACATGTTTTTCAGTGGACAGTACAGTATTATTATACCATTTGATTAATGTAATGAAGGTATAACACAGTACAATACTGCAATGGTGGTGAAAACCACTGATGCAATCCGGACTAATGTCTGATATATCAGAAAAAGTCCGGATTAGCAGGGGTAAGTCCGGATGTCGCTTTTATCAAAATTTCGCATTTTTTCGGACTGGCTTGGGCCCCAATTAGTCCGTTATAGTGAGGTCTTACTGTATGATACTACTCATGAAAAAGTGCTGTGGAAGGGAAGAAAAGTCATAGCACATTCTTTTTCTGCCACTGTGTTACATTAATTAAGCTGCCAAATTTGAAAGAACTATAGTCATGGTTAAAGTTGCTGCATTGGTAACTTATCCAGCCTGGGAATGGCTTTATTTTTGTTATTTTTGCTATCTCTTGGTGATTTTCTTCAACATGGGATAGATTTTTGAAACTTTAATACATATTGTTTTGAATCCATAAATGAGTATTTTTAGTGCTTTTAACATCAGTCATGAACCAGAAGCATGTCTCATTTTAGGAACTTTGTGGAGAAACCCTGAATATGTCAAACTACAGATAGTCCTCGATTTAAGATGGGGTTACTGTCCAATGGATCTGTTGTAAGTCAATTTGATCGTTGTCACGAATTTTCTACATTGTAACGTTGTGTTGAGTGAGTCGTGACATCGTCCCGTAAATTTGAGTTGTCTGATGGCACGGCGGTAGCCGTTACACGCCGGCGCGGCGCGCGCACCTCCCACGCTCGTCACGCCCCGATTCAAATCAGAGCTCAGTTTGCTTGTAGACGCGGCGCGACGCGGGACGCCTCTCAAAGGCTCTGTGCTTTCCTAGCGTTTTTCAGATTTCAGCTTGTATTGGCGTGTCTCCTGCAGCCCCACCCACTTTGGTGATCGTCACAGCAGCTCTGTTTCATCCATACCGATCAGTATTTTCTGGTTTTTCCCTAGGCTAAGCTTTTTGAAATATTTAGCCGTTATCTGAGTGTTTCAGCGAGTGAGTGGATTCCTTTATTTGATTTGAATTTCATGTAACGTAAATTCATTTCTTTGTAATTAATAAATTCACAGTTCTTTTCTTGAGCTTTGTTAAAGTTGTTAACTGTGTTTAATTAGTCCACTCTGTTATTTAATACAGTTTGCTACTCTGCGTTAGCACAACTTTTGAATTAAATCACGGCCAGTACTTAGGCCAGCTTTGATCACTATAAATCCGTTGTGCTAGCTGGGAGTTGGCTCAGCCAAGAGCCTGTTATTATTATTATTATAATTTTTTTTGATTGTTGGGGGGGGAGAAGAAACTTTCTCGTAGGCCAACGGTACAATATTGCAGCTCTGCTGCGTGCCGTTAAGGAAGTTTGTAATTCTCGACCCTAGAGAATTGACATAGCACACTTAGCTATACATTGTATACCAATTATACAATATTTCATTATTTCTTGGGAATACTTAAATTTCCCCTGACATCTGGCGACACGCCAGGGTAAAAGTCTCATTTTCCCCTGACATCTGGCGACACGCCAGAGCAAACTCTCATTTCCCCCTGACAATCGTAAGTCAAAAATGCATATACGAGGTCTGTTCAGAAGTGTCCAACCTTGGGCCCTTAACCACTTAACCGCGGGCTGTCACTTTCATGACGCTCGGTGGCGATGGCTCGAGCCGTGGACCGTCTGTTGGGTGCCTCTGTTCTCTTTTTAAATAGCCTGGGATTTCAATATACAAATATATATGAAAAACCTTAGGAGAATCCTGATTGCTGTTTATGTCACTCAGGCTAGTTTTGGCCAATATTTTTAAAAAATAAGTCAGAGCGCAAATTACCACCGGCTGGAAGTGCCAGGACCGCCTCACACAACCCCGCGGTTTAGGGGTTAAAAAAATAAATAGCGAACCTGTTGAGCTAGGACACTAATCCCCCTCAAAGTAGGCCCTTTCTGACTTCAACACACATAGCCCAACATTCTTTCCACTGCCTGGAACATTTTTAAAAGTTGGTTTTCAGTATCTCCTGCAGGTGCTTCGTCGCATTCATCATGATCTGTTCTTTCGTCTCAAATCAGGAACCCTTCAGCGGAGTTTTGAGCTTGGAGAATAAGCAAAAGACACAGAGCAGTATCTGGTGAGTAGGGAGCCTGCTGGACCTGTGGGATGTTGAGCTTGGCCAAAAATGCTGAATAAGTCATGGTGCAGCTTCCAACTTGCTGCTTTCCAAAGGTCTGGTCTCTTCTGCCAAACTCTGTCATGAAGACAACAGATAACATCAAGGTAGTAATGTCTGCTGACAGTCTGACCTTCTGGTGTGTATTCGTGATGCACGACATCATGGTAGTCGAAAAAAAACTGTCAACATGGACTTCACCTTGCTGTCGACTTGTCGTGCCCACCACCCCTAGGCGACCCTGCATGCTTCCACTGGGATGACTGTGGTTTGGTTTCTGGGTTGTACTCATACACCCAAGTCTCATCTCCATTGATAACAGTCTTCAGAAAGTCTGGATTACATTTTGCATACTCCAACATGTCTTGAGCAGCATTCACCTGCAGAGCTTGTTCATGTGAAAGGAGCTTTGGAACGAACTTGGCTGCAACTCTTTGCATGCCCAAATCATCCATTAAAATTTTGTGTGCTGGTCCATCGCTGATTCCAATTTCATTAGCAATTTCTCTGACCGCCAACTGATAATTTCCCATGACCAGATCACTAATACTCTTCACATTTTCAGCACTCCTGTTTGTTGATGGCCTTTCAGAACGTGGATCACTCCTGACTGATATTTGGCCATTTTCGAAGTGGTTGTACCACTCCTTTATTTATGTTACCCCCTTGGCATCATTCCCCAAACCTTGCTGGATCATCCTCATAGTTTCAACTTGGGTATTACCTAGTTTTTGGCAAAATTTGATGCAGTAACATTGTTCTACTTTCTTTGTCATCGTGATGAGCACCGGAATGCGATGAGCCTAAGGTGCATGACCATGAACACAAGCTGATTGACAGCCTCTGAGTCACTCATGGTGACTGGCATTAATCACGCATGCGAATGAAGGTCCTACACTGCACTACACAAAACCCCACCCCTATCCTCCAGCTGGTTGGCGAGAAAGAATATGAGGTCAGATACTTTCTGAAAAGACCTCGTTCAATACAGTACCATCAGAAGTCAGATACACCCATACTCCGATATCCGGCAGTGTTGTGTATCAGTGGGAGAGTTCGGTCAGCAAGTATGTCGGATATCGAAGCAATATTCCTCATAAGATACAGAAGAAAAGCCAGAGATGCATTCCAGACCAAAACCCAAACTGTCACATATCTTAATCAATAGAGACTGACATAGAAACACCATAGGTAATGTTATTATCCTCAGAAACAGTACTGTTGCAAATAAATGGCACATCAAACATCACATGCAGGAAGGTAGGCCAGTGGGATGTGTGGTGTTGAGAGATGCTTGAGAGGGCAACTGATAGTGACAGGCAGGCAGGCAGCTGGCAGTGTATCAAGCAAGGGTGGGGGAGGGTGGGGGGATAGGGAGGGCAGGGGGATGGGGAGGGAGACAGTCAGGGGTGGGGGAGGGCAGGGGGATGGGGAGGAAGACAAGCAGGGGTGGGGGAGGGAGGCAAGTTTTTTTTTTTCCTCCCCCCCCTCCCCCAAGGAAAAAGGAACCAAAGACCATGGGCCCGCAAACTGTACCCTCGAAGAAAAAAATAAAAACAATACAAAAGAGCCAAATTCAAGATCTGTTCATTTCGAGATGCCTGGACACATGCGTTTGAAAGACTGGAGATCGTAGGAAGTAGGAAATACAGACAGGAAGACAGTTCCAGAGTTGACCAGTTGCATAAATGAAGGACTGGGAGTAACAGTTAATTCATGCATTAGAGTTGGACAGAAAAGGGATGAGAGGTTGTTGCTAAACGGGTGGCATAGAGGTGGAGAGATGCAAGCTGACAGTTCAGAGGAACAGTGGCCATTGAAGTAGCGATGGAAAAGAGATAAAGATGCAACAGTGAGGCAAAGAGAGAGGTTGAAGGGAGACAGTAAGAGGAGGAGAGTTAATGAGACGAAAAGCCTTTGACTTCACCCTACTGAGGAGAGCTGTATGTGGGGGGCCTCCACACACATGAGAGTTATACTCTTCACAGGGGCGAGTAAAACCTGTGTCTAAAGTCAACAACTGTGCAGGGGTAAAGAAGGCTGGGGGAGAATGGGGAGACAGGGAAGGAGACAAGATAGCCAAACTCCTCTACTACAACCCCCCCATCTCTCTCTCTCTCTCTCTCTCTCTCTCTCTCTCTCTCTCTCTCTCTCACACATACACACACACACACACACACATACACACACACACACACACATGTAGGGCTCCCAGTCTTGACTAGTGTAGAGCTCTTGATTCTGACTTACCAAAAGAATCGGAGATTTAGAGAGTAGGCTGCCACCACCTAGCATGTGCTGGGACTATATTCCACCAGGAAAAATGATGAAGACTTCTGGGGCTTTGAGAATAAGAGAACTAGGGTAGCATGATCTTATTAAAGAGCGCGTGAGTAATAAGATATTAGCACACCTTGCGGGCCACTCAACCTTATGATGAATTCTTCTTAGGGCGATGATAAGACTTAAACTCAATGAAAACTTAAGCTAATATTTACTAATACTAAATATCCAAAATAAAAAGAAATAGACAAAAAATAATAATTAGAAGAAAATAAAACACATTACTGTACAGACTCTGAATTACTAGGAACTGAGAGATAAAACCCCACTTGGCACTGACGATACTTCTAGGCAGACTGAGCCTAATTAGAATTAATAATTCGAAAGAAGCTGATAAACATGAGTACACTATAATATTTCCCAACTGGATAAATACTGTACATAGAATGAGTTTATCTTACACGTATATACAGCTGAGCAGAATATTCTCAGAAAGGTATTATCATCCACTATTTAACTGCCCTTCACAATTACCTACTTACTCAGATTTCTATTTTCACATATTAATAGAGTGTCCTTCACATTTGGGTAATACTCAGGATGATATTATCACTCACTAATTTAGTCTCCTTCACAATTTTATGGATACTGCAATCGATATTAACATTCATGAATCCAGTAACCTTCTCTGCTGAACCAACTCTTCAAATGTCTCTAACACACCAGATTTCTCACTTCTGGGACATGAATTCTTACATATTAGAATAATATTCACAGTAATACTGTCTACGTGAAGTTAACAACTCTGTGGCCTCGAGTGGACTCCTCAGGAAATGACCTTGAGATACTACCACTACAGAGTATACCTTTGCGACCGAATTTTACAATTCAACTCAGTGTTCACACACAAATTAATTCAATACACAGAGAGGAACTATATAAATGGATCGACACTCAAAAATGGAATAAATTTTCATTTGCCTTCTATGGCTAAATACACGCAGGCATAATATTCGTTCCAAATATACACAATATACAAGAAAATAGAATAATTATAGTGGACCAGTTAATTCGTGCTCAGGTTACGTGAATCAGAAAAGGGGGGGGGGGAGATTTTTAGTGTAAGCAGGCATTAGGCAGTCAACGTGAGCCGGACAGCTTCACCACTCGTGTGAACAGACAAAACGAAGTGGCTCCGACAATCTGCAACAAAGAGGGCAATGGGAAAGTGACCATGATATGAAAGGAATTGGATGGGGGGGGGGATTGACAAGTCAACCCATTAATATATGAGAGGATTTACATTATAGGAACAAAGGGAAGGGAGGGGGGATATATTTAACATGCGGACACTCGCCTGCAGTAAAGGAGGGCGACGGGAAAGTGACGCCTCTATGTACGACTCGCAATCTTATATAGCCTTGGTTGTTCTAATCCTGGGGACTGACCACAACTTCGACTGATCACTTTTCAACATCAGAGTCTTTACACCTACTACCAAGGGATATGAAAAATCTGTTTACACTCGAGCCATATGGATGGATTGACTTACGATGCTGAAAATTTTGTGACAAGTGTACGGGGTTTATAATTATACTGAAGTCTAAACGAATGAGTATTTGAACAACTTGCAGCTATGCTCGCTGTTGTTGTGCTATGTGACTGCGAGGCAAGGCCAAAAATGCAAGTTTTGCAATTACTAATGACGGTTATCAGCAATTAGGATTTAGATAAGCGTTAATTTACTACTACATAGTACAAAAGGGGGATATTATTAACACTGACTTACAAATTTTGAATTCAGAGTACGAAGACAAACTCTCACAGTTGTTAAACTCTTGCCAAAGTTTTGTGGTTATGCGAAGCAGCTGGGAAAGCGACCTATTCACGTGTATAAAATCGATCACATTTATATAGTTGCGCAATTTAGTCCTACTAATAGTGTCTCGGTCGCACCGTGAATACGTGAATAGTAATATGGATTAAATCTGAATATGGAATTTAACGGTCAACCACTGCACTGCGTAGAGAAAAGAATATCTAGGGTTCAAGGTTACATTTATATTACACATATTTTAACTTATATTACCCTTATACTAACTTATACTACACTTATACTAACTTATATTATACCGAAATTACCCTTAAAATTACGACATTACTCGGGTCCATCTTCCAGGAAAAAAAAAATTAACATCAGAAGTCAACATTCCATTCATTCATCTACATTTCTTAGAGACGTGTGTGCGGACAGGACAGTTTTACCAAATTTGACTGTTCTTCCAGGAAAAAAATATTTAACATCGGAAGTCAACATTCAATTCATTCATCAACATTTCTTAGAGACGTGTGTGTGGATGGGACGGACTTACCATATTTGACTGTGAATTTTCTCTATGAACTCCAGGATGAGATGGTGATTCCACTGACTCTTCCTCCCATAAGTGGCACCTGTCGGTCCACAAGCAAAATTGCATACCCCAGGGGGTCACTTCTCTGTTACCAACGAACTCTCGAAATCCAGTGGAAAGATGTGCCCCAGCCAACCTCTTGTCTGGATGATAACATGGTCGTCTCATCTGGACTGACCGGTAATCTTGCTGCTAGGATCGTTCCAGGGGCGTTTCCAACCTCCTATCGCATTTCATCGCTCATTCATCGCTCATTTTTGAAGGCTTCAACATGCTTGCATGTGTCGGCCTTGGTCACCTAATGGCAGCTCTCCATGCTGCTCGATCTCTGGCAGCCTCCCTATTCAGTCCCTTAACCCTTAAGTCACATTTAATGACCTCATCCCATGTCTTTCTCGGTCTACCCCTCCCAACCCCTCCCCCAATATTAACACCTCTCACCCTCTGTACCCAATTATCCTCCCCCATCCTCTCCACATGTCCAAACCACCTCAGCCTGCCTCTCCTCATCACAACACCAATACACTCCAGTCCCATCCTACCTCTCAACTCTTCTATCGTAAGCCCAGCCCCCCCAGGCCTTGCACGCAGGGACGCACTGCACATCCACCTAATCATTGTCATTTCTGTACGTTTGAGCCTGCGAATATCTTCTTCCTTTACTGCCCAGGTCTCACTACCATACAGCATCACACTCCTAACACATGCTGCATACAAAGACCCCTTAGCACGTAAGGAGAGTCCTCTCAATGTCAGGAGAGGCAACAGCTCCCTGAACTTCTTCCAACCACTTCTCACTCTAGCAACCGAGCTAACTCCAGCCCCACCTCCGGCACATAACATGTCTCCCAAATAACAAAACTCCTCCACACACTCAAGAGACTCACCTGCAAGTTCAACCCTCTCACGCCTAACAATCTCCTCCTGCTCTCCCCGACACACCGCACACATGAAATCAGCATTATCTCGCAGTCTACCTCTAATACCACTACATCTCTTGTGCACCCACTTATCACAGACACTGCACAAGATGGAATTACTTCCCACACCTTTGTGGCAAACTGCACATGGCCACTCTCCCTCTCCTCTGATTGTACCGCCACCAACCCTAGATATCATCACTTTTGTTTTATCCGCATTTACCCTTAAGCCCTTGTGCCCCATACCATCTCTCCACTTCTTAAATCTTTCCTCAGCCTCCCCTTCATTCTCAGCAATCAGCACCAAATCATCAGCATGCAACATCTCCCATGGGAGTCCCTCTCTGAAGTCACGTGAGAGGGCTTCAAGCACCATGATAAACAACAAGGGACTCAAAACTGACCCCTGATGCACACCAACATTCACGGGAAACTCATCACTCAAAGCTCCATTCACCCTTACCTGAGTGTGAGCACCCACGTACATGGCCATAACCACCCTAACCAGCCACTCTTCCAACCCTAGCTTTCTCATTGCCCACTTCACCACCTCTAAATGTTAATCATAATTTCCTGCTTGCTATTTAATTTTTCCATGCATGGTTCTTAAGTAAAACAGCTAGAAAAAAGGTTGAAGCAGTTAATTTCATGTCCGGTCCTAACCTAACCTAACCTAACCTAACCTAACCTAACCTAACCTAACCATTTTTCTGGTAGCAATTAACATTATTTACTGTATTTGATTCTTTGTATCCAGTAATTTAGTGCATAAAATGTGAGAAAAGGTGATTTCCATGTCCGATACTTACTTATACTGTACTATGCTGGCAAGTTCTGAGCTCCTATGACTCACTCACCTCTAAATCATCATTTTTTTGGTTAAAATTCAATAAATTCATGCTATGTGTGCATTATTTATGTGAAAAGGGACCTAAATAAGTGCTATACATGTCCACTAGGGAGGTAGGAAGGTAATTTTCTGATTTGGGTTAGGTTAGGTTAGGGTCATGCAAAACCAGTGCTGGAGCTTCAGGACCAATATCCGGACAAAACCAATATTCGGACATGCCTTTGGCTCTATTACAACGGATATTGGAGGGGTTACTGTACTTACTTCTACAGTTATTTCTTCAAAATAAGAGGGGTAAAGATTAGGTGGGGGGTCAGAGGGGGTCCTGGAATGCATCTCCCCATTTGTATGTAAATTTCAATGGGAAAAATCATTCCGATATACGAAATTTCAAATTCCGAAAGTTTTTTTCATTCCCTATCCCATTCATATATCGAGGACTTACTGTAATAAGGTTGTAATCAGAGGAACCCAACGGAGAGGAAAGATTAACAGTGTAAGCAGAAGGATTAGTTGTAAGGAAGAGGTCAAGTATGTTGGAGCTCTCTGCAAGGTGGTCAGGGATACAGGTAGGGTGCTGTACAAGCTGCTGTAGGTCTTTAAGTATAGAAAAGATGTCCGCTTGTTCACCAGGTAGATCAGTGAAAGGAGAGGAGAACCAAAGGTGGTGGTGAACATTGAAATCTCCTAGAATGGAGATTTCAGAGAAAGGAGAAATGGATAGAATGTGTTCCATCGTAGAAGTAAGATAGTTGAAGAAGTTTTCATAGTCAGTAGAATTAGGGGGTAAGTAAACAGTGCAGATATATTTAGTCAGAATGACAGGAAAGCCAAATCCAGAGAGTAGAGAATTCAGAAGAATCAAGTTCAGGATCATGAGAGCAAGATAAGTCATTGTGTACATATAGACAACAGTCACCTTTGGCTTTGATAGGAGTATAGTAATCTTCCTAGTATCCGACGTAATAGAGCCAAAGGCATGACCGGAAAGTGGTCTTGTCAGGATAGTGGCCCTGAAGCTCCCGCACTGGTCATTTATGACCCTAACCTAACCAAAATCAGAAAACCACCTACCTACGTCCCTACTGGACATGCATAGCACTTATTTAAGTCCCCTTTCACATAAATAATGCACACAAAGCATGAATTAATTGAATTTTAACCAAAAAATGATGATTTTGAGGTGAGTAAGGCATAGGTGCTCACAACTTGCCACCACAGTGTAAGTAAGTATCGGACATGGAAGTCTCTATGAAAATCACCCTTTCTCACTTCCTATACACTAAAATCATGAACACAAAACATGAATTCATTTAATTTTAACATCAAAAGGATGAATCTGAGTTAAGTAAGGCATAGGTGTTCACTGAGTTGACAGCTTAGTGTAAGTAAGTATCGGACATGGCCGCCACTATGAAAATCATCTTTTCTTACATCTTATCCACTAAAATATGGGATACAAAACATCAGTTACAGTAAGTGATGTAAATTGTTACCAGAAAAATGGTCAATAAGAGTTAGGTATGGCAAAAGTGTTCACCAGAATACAGCATGCTGAAAGTAAGCACCAGATTTGAAATTCACTGGCATTCACCTTTTTCACAGCTTGTGCACTAAAATAATGAACACGAAGCATGAATTCATTTAATTGTAACCCAAAAAGGATGTTTTTGAGGTAAGTTAGGCACAGCTGTTCACTGAGTTAGCAGCTTAGTTTAGGTACTAGACATGAAAATCAATAGCATTCACCTTTTTCACAGCTGGTGCACTAAAATAATGAACACAGAGCATGAATTCATTTAAATTTAACCCAAAAAGGATGAATTTGAGGTAAGTTAGGCACAGCTGTTCACTGAGTTGGCAGCTTAGTTTAGGTTCTGGACATAAAAATCAGTGGCATTCACCTTTTTCACAGCTGGTGCACTTTAATACTAGTGGTAACCATGCATGAAAAAATAATTTGAAAGCAGGAAATTATGATTTACATTTATGGGAATTTTTTACCACTTTACAGCATGCTGAAAACAGGTTAGACATGAAAATCATTATGGAAATCATCTTTCACACAGTCTATGCATGAGATTAATGATATGGGAAGAACAAAACAAGGAATTTTGATGAAGTTAGGGTACTTACGAGAATGATGCCGCCGTTCTGATGTATAACTCGCTCCGTCCTCCCAGGCTCTGACAGTATGAAGGTGCGTGCACCTGAGGCACCTGCAGGAATTCATAGAATCCTTGGCACTTCCACTTCACTTTACACTCACCAGCACTTCTCACCTGCACATCCCACAATGTTTCCTTTCCAATAATAAGAAAATCTTGCATCACATCACTTCAGTGCACTGTACAGTACATCACTTCACATAACTTTAAATTCCCGTGTGGTCTAGTGACTAGTGACGAGTCCTGGAGAATTTAGTTGCTGTCAGAGTCCGAGATTAGCTGACGAAGGCAGCCTAGGGGCTCCTTGGTGGGATGTGGTGATATGCTATCCACTGCAGAGGACTCTGAAGACAGCCGCAAACTCACATCCAGTGGTGACCCCGCCGTGCCTGATGTGCTGGGCTGTGGCTCGGAACTAGAAGGCCTGTCTTGGTGAGGCAACGGTGTGGAGCGAGGGCTGAGCACGGCGGGAATGATGGGCCTGAAAAAACTGTCAATGGTTGATTGACAAAAGCAACGACGATTCTGACAATTAATGATGCGTTGCCTGAAAGCTCGCACTTCCTCCACGAGTCCCAAGGGCCCCATCTCTGTCGCAGTCCGGGTGTTCTAGGTAGTCAAGGACAAACTCCACATGTTCCTGGAGTGCGCTCAGCTTGGGGATGGCTGGAGTAGTGACGAGCTGTGAGTTGTCTGCATCATTGTCGCTCTCCTCATCGGAATCTTCCTGCTGGATACTCGTACCGGCAACAAAAGATGCGATCTCGATATCAGACATGATCTGATACCCTGGATCACCCTCGTCATCATCCACATTGTCTCCACCCGCACGAAGCCTTGCATGGAAGTCATCCACCTCAAAACCTAGGAAATCGTGCACCACGTCACTTCCATGAAGCTGACAAGACCAACCATTTTTAGAGTCTTGACAGAGACTTCCTTCCATGCACTGGCCCAGTTGTAGATAGCAGACTTGAGGTTGTAGCGAAGGTTTTCGACAGTTTGATGTCCTCGCATGCCTCGTCCTTCCCTGCAATCGTCCTTGTCCTCGTAGACAACCATCACCTTGTCCAAAAACCTCCATCGGTAGAGCCTCTTCGCTGCCACAATCACTTCCTGGTCCATTGGTTGGATGAGAGCAGTCGTATTAGGTGGCAAAAACCGACACCTAATGCGGCCATTTTCAGCCACCAACTCCCTCTCAGACGGATGCGCAGGTGCATTGTCTAGAATCAGCAGGGCCTTTACCTGATTGTGTGGGATTTTCAGTGTGTCTGTCTGATAATGTATGACCTCCTTGACAAAGTGTTGGTGAAACCAATCTCTAAAGATCTTGGTTGTGAACCAAGCCTTCAGAGAATGATACCACATGACAGGAAGGACATCCATTAACCCACGAAGGCACCGAGGCTGCTTTGCACGTCCAACAATAACGGGCTTGAGCCGGTGCATGCCGTTAGCATTGGCACAGCACAAAGCAGACACCCGTTGCTTGGAGAGCTTTCGGCCAGGTATACGCTTCTCTGTCTCCTCAGCAAGAGTGTTTGTGGGCACTGAACGATAGAATAGGCCAGTTTCGTCAGCGTTGTAGACTTGACCGAGAGCGAGGCCCTCCCTGTCAATCAAGCCCTTCACCTTCTGCCGAAACTCTTCTATTCCCTCGTCGTTGGCGTCCAGAGCTTCACCATGGGCCTTACAATTGGTAAGTCCGTGCCGTAACTTGAACGCGAAGAGCCAACCTTCAGATGCCTTGAAGTCTGGGGTGTCATGAAGCCTATTGAACTTCTCGGCAGCAGCTTTCAGCTCCGTTCCACTTACCAACACACCAGCAGCACATTGTTGGCGATACCAGATGAGGGTGGAACGGTCAATGTCTGCATACTTAGGAGTAAACGTCATCTTCCTCTCCACGTTTTGTCTGGTTTTCGAAGCAAAATCAGCTGTGTACTGGTGTAGTTTGTCTCGGGACTTCTTGATATAAAACAAAGTAGAGCGAGGGAGGTTGAACTCATGTAGGATCCGTGATGTCGGCTACCCGGCATCCACCTTCTCCAATATCTCCCGCTTCTTCTCCAGAGTCATCACCACTCTCTTCCTCTTCTCAAGCGGTGAGGCCATCATCACACACACAATGAAGAAGGCGCAGAGCAGCAACAAGCTCTGCAGGAGGTAGGGAATCACCACAAAAACAAGCACTTCAGGAGCCATGATGAGGGCGTTTTCACAAACCGGCAGCTGAGCAGGAAATGAGACCAGAGAGAGGCGGGAGGCGCGAAAACACAGCTGGTTGGTGCGCGTGGGAAATTCAAATTGACGCAGTAAAAAAAAACGAATTTTTTCGGATTTTTGGGCATTTTGGGTTTCGGTCACCAGCCTACGATGTCCGAACAGTGAGGTAACCGGATAGTGGTCGTCCGGATAGTAGAGAGATTACTGTACAGAGAAAGTAGGAGGGTACAGAAAAGGATTTGCTCTCAATTGCCTCAGACAGCTAAGTCTCAGTTACGAAGAGAAGCTGAAGTTTAGAGAAGGAGAGGTGGTGCTCAGCAGAGCAAAAGTTAAAGGAATAGCTGCGAATGTTGCAAAAATGAAGTAAAAATGAGTCAGACAGTGGTTCCAGGTAGCTCATTGAGTTGTAACCGGGAGAGGGGCAGATGGTGGGGGCATTTATCCCCCCCTCCCCTCCCCCTGGACTGTGAGGCTTGGTTATTTGTCACCATGTTACATTTCAAATTCTGAAAAGGAAGTGTAGTGTATACTGTGCATGTAGTTTGGTGTTGACAGTTAGAGAAACTTGTACTGGAGAGCATGCTAGTCTTCTCTCTGTGTTACTGAGACACTGAAAAGTTCAGCAAAGGGCAGCAAAGGGGCATGGTCAGGAACTAGTCCCGAGGGCTGATGAAACAGAAGCTCCAGCTCTCCCGGTCATCAGCTTTCCATCCATCTTGGGAGTACTGCCCTGCTTGACTGGTGCTACAGTCTACTCCTTCTGCGATGATGATAGTGATGATTTTGCTTTTGATGATGATGATGATAATTTTTTCTTGTACAGGCACTGAGTGTGGTCAATGAGGGCATGGATCGTGGTGGTGATGCATGGGTGGAGGTGTGCTGTGTGGTGCTGTTACTGCCACTGCTAGAGCTGCTGCTTACTATAGAGGACCTCACTACTAAGAAATGTGCTACACACCTGCTCAAACAACTACTGACTCATGCACAGTGCACAGAAGGCTTACCCAGGTAGTGTTTAATAAGTTATTGTAGCTCATTTGTTTGCCTCTGACAGAACATTCTGATATTACATCTTTAATATTATGTCATGTTTATATGAAATTTGAGGACTCTTAGGTATGATGCAAGAATGAGACTCCTTGGTAGCCAGTAAATCAACCCTCAAATGTGACTGCATCTGCCCATCAACTGGGCTATGTGAGATAAGTCTTTACTAAGTTAAAGTAAATGCAGTGGTGGATCTCAGTGTTAAGGAATGCACCATACATCAGCTCATACAATTGCTCACTTGTGCATATTGCACATAAGTCCCACCCAGGTACAGTTTCTTTATTCATCTGTAGGTAGATGCCTTAATCCTAGTGGGGAAGGCCACAAAGAAATCTCCATGTCACCCTATCTTCTGCCAACAGGCTGCCATCCCTCCAGTTCACACTAGCCTTATTCATATACCTCTGCACTCCCTTCCTTTCCTCAGAGGGTGCTTGTGGGTGCGTGAAGACTGCCTGTGGGTCAGTATCTGAGCTGGTTGTTTGGTGATAATGAGGAAAGGCAGGTCTAATGAAGAAAAGTGGAGAAAAGGAGGTGAAGAACATGGGAGGGCAAATCTAATGAAGCAAGAGTGGAGGAGGCAAGAAATGAAGGAAGGAAGAAGGCGGATGTAATGGAGAAAGGGTGGAGGAAGTAAGAAAGGCAGGGGTATGGAGGAGGGGTGGAGGAGACAGGAAGTGAAGGAAGAAGGGAAGGCAGAAGTAACAAAGGAAGGGTGAAGGGGAGGGAAGTTAAGTTCAGGAGGAAAGGCACAGGTAACAAACAAGGAGTTAAAGAGATGGGAAGTTAAGGAAGAAAGGCAGACATAATGAAGGAGGGATGAAAAAAGAAAGTGAAAGAAAGAAGAAAGGCAGGTGTTATGAAGGAGAGGATAAGGAGGCAGGAAGGGAAGGAAAGAAGAAAGGCAAGTGTCATGAAGGAGGGATGAAGGAAGCAGGAAGTGAAGGAGGGAAGACAGATCTAATTATGGAGGGAAGATGATGTGTAACAAAGGATGTGTTATGTTACAGATGATCCTTTACCGACAGAGAGGTGCTGGCAGGTGCATTAAGACAGCTCGTGAGTCGACACCTGAGTTGGTCGTCTGGGCCAGTGTTCCGTGTGTTGCGTGTGGTTGGTGTGATGCACCGGGCGTTGGTCCTGGACGCTCTTCCTCATATTACACAAGCCGTTGCCACCACCGAGGAGAAGAGAGGCACAGGACTTGATACCACTCTTAGGTGGGCAGCTTGATTACTATACCCTTTTAACATTAATTTGGCTTAGAATTGCCATCTCCCCATGTTGAATGTTGAGTTGTAACAGTAAAGTACCTAAAACTAGAATACAGTAAAACCTCGATATAACGGACTCAATAGACCGGAATTCGCTTTTATCGGACTCGAGGAGCTACCAAACCAAACTCCTATATGTCAGAAAAAGTCCGATAAAGCCAGAAGCAGTCCGGACTGCCTGACCACTTCAGCTATGTTCACCACAATAAGACAAGTAAAAGACATGTTTTTCAGTGGACAGTACAGTATTATTATACCATTTGATTAATGTAATGAAGGTATAACACAGTACAATACTGCAATGGTGGTGAAAACCACTGATGCAATCCGGACTAATGTCTGATATATCAGAAAAAGTCCGGATTAGCAGGGGTAAGTCCGGATGTCGCTTTTATCAAAATTTCGCATTTTTTCGGACTGGCTTGGGCCCCAATTAGTCCGTTATAGTGAGGTCTTACTGTATGATACTACTCATGAAAAAGTGCTGTGGAAGGGAAGAAAAGTCATAGCACATTCTTTTTCTGCCACTGTGTTACATTAATTAAGCTGCCAAATTTGAAAGAACTATAGTCATGGTTAAAGTTGCTGCATTGGTAACTTATCCAGCCTGGGAATGGCTTTATTTTTGTTATTTTTGCTATCTCTTGGTGATTTTCTTCAACATGGGATAGATTTTTGAAACTTTAATACATATTGTTTTGAATCCATAAATGAGTATTTTTAGTGCTTTTAACATCAGTCATGAACCAGAAGCATGTCTCATTTTAGGAACTTTGTGGAGAAACCCTGAATATGTCAAACTACAGATAGTCCTCGATTTAAGATGGGGTTACTGTCCAATGGATCTGTTGTAAGTCAATTTGATCGT
>JAGKTI010015870.1:0-20036 GCA_018397915.1 Birgus latro
GTTTGCACCTAAAGGTGAGGTTGCAAGAAAACATTAATTACAGTTACAGTGTCAGTTACACAGTAAACAAACATAGAAACTGATAGTGCATGTTTTGCGAGTATAAGGTTTTGTTTGTAGGTTAAATCACTTCTCTTCCTGACCTCTCTTTACCTGTCTCTCCTCTCCCCAGGCACGCTGTGCCATCATCGACGTTTTATCGCTAATGCTGGAAATCGTATGTCTGTAGGCAGTGTGTGGAAAGCAATCAAAATAAAAGTGTTAAATGAGCTTCTGTTTCTTCTCCATCACTATGAAGTGTTATCCACGATGAATATAAATGTTAGTTATATGAATAAATCGTCACTGTGGTGGTTAGGAGACATAGCTCATTACCATTTATATAACATTTATATAACCATCGATAATACAGTGCTCGAAATACAGCCCCCCTCGAACCTCTCGCAGTCTCCTTCCCTCCCCCTTCGACCATCTCCATCACTCCTCTTCCCTGCGCCCCCCTCCCCACGGTTTTATTGCATTGACCCTGCCCGACTTGTCATTTCAAATGTCTGTTTTCTCTCCCTTCTTGATTTTTGTTTCTGGAACTGAACAATATAATGAGATTTGGGTTTTGTTTCTGGAGTGTATTCTTTAACAGTGTGTAATATCATTATACTGACTGTAACAGTGGCGGTTAAGAGGCATTAACTTCAAGGAGCGGCATTCAGTGCTTCAATTTAGTTATTATTTTATTACTTCTCCCCCCTAGCGATAAGTATCTTGCTTACACTTATGTTTCAAATCCCAACATACATAAAATAGGAAGCAGAAAGTCCTTCTGTTCTCCAAAGAAAGTAAAAAATGAAAACTATTCATTGCGTGTGTTGTGTTGCACAAGAGTATCATCTCCATGGATCCACGAAATTTTTTCTGAACAAGTATTGACGGTATTTGTGGTGATAATTAGTAGTGATATTAGTAGTGATACTACATCAGATAGTAATGGTGATGACACTGAGAGTGGTGATGAATCACAACTTGAGATTGCAGATGATCAAGATGATAGTCTGTGAAATGCAGAAGATAATGGCAGTGATGACAGTCCTGCAGTTGGGTGGTTGAGGCATTCTGCAGTTAGTAGAGGACGACTGTCATTTATTGGAGACAGAGGGGTCAAAGCAGTTTTGCAAAATGCTCAGGACCCATTGGATTTTTTTATGTCGTTTGTAGACAGTGATGTAGGTGAACATATAGTTGGAGAAAGAAACAAATATGCTGCCAAGGTGTGTGAAGAAAAGAGAAGTGAAAAATGATGAGAGAGAGTAGAGATCTGATGTTGAAGGAGACTAATGTTGGGGAGATGTATACCTTTTTAGGTGTGGTCATTTTACAAGACATAGTAAAGAAACCTACAATCTACTCATACCACTCAACCAACCAGATGCTTGCAACACCCTTTTTTGGGAAGTGCATAAGCAGGGACAGAGATGCACTTCTGAAGTATTTGGATTTGACTGATATGGAAAGTAATGATGACCCTGCCTACAAATTTAGGGAAGTGTTAGATCGGTGTAGGCACAGATACATGTGTAATTACATCCCCAAGGAAAGTATTAGCACTGATGAATCCCTGCTTCTCTGAAAAGGAAGACTGAAATGGGAAATGTATATTTCCCTAAAGAGAGAGAGGTTTGGCATGGAGATGTATATCCTAGCAGAAGCTGAGATCTTTTGCCATATACAGGGAAAGGCACAGAATATGGCTTGCAAATATCAGGGTTGTCAGATGAAGCTATAGGCAAGCTTTCCAAACCAACCAAAATTTCTTGCCCTAATAAAGCCTTTACTAAATAAGGGGTATGTGCTTGGAATGGATAACTTCTATGTTTCCCCTGAACTCGTTGATTAGCTCATGGAACTGATGCCATAGGCACAGTAAGATTTAACAGGAAGGGACTTTCTGAACAAGTAAAACGAAAGAAGCTAAAAATGGGAGAAACAATTTTCAGGTTCAGTGGTAAAGTGATGAATATGAAATGGCGAGACAAGAAATATGTAAACATGCTCAGCGCAGTGTGTGATGAGTCCATGGAAATGGTACAATTTGGTGGGAAAGAGGTAAGGAAGGCAACTGTGTGCATCAATAAAAAAAATCTGCACATGGGAGGAGTAGACCTAATGGATCAGATAACATGTGCCATATGTGTAACACGCAAGGGTGTTACAAAGTAGTACAAGAAGATATTTTTCAGGCTGATAGAAATGAATTTGCATAACTGTGATGTAATCTACAATAGAAATGGTGGCCCGAAAAAAGTCCTTGACTTGAAGTTGCACTTGATTGAACAGATAGTGCATGCATTTGGCCAAGATGTTTATTTGATAAAGAAACCCACAAGGTCAGTAACTGTTGGGCCTTGCCCTACAAGAGTGAGTGGAAGACATTTTCCAATAGAGACAGAGTCAGGTGAAGGTGTAACTACAAAGAAGGTTGAAAAAAGAAAGTGAGGAGAAGCATCAAGAGCTGTGATGTATGTCAAGTTGCATTGTGCATTACTCCATGCTTTAAGCTGTATCCTATATCAGAACACCTTCCAAAGTAAAAGGGTGAAAGCATTAAAGTAATAGATGAAAAGAATAATATGATAATATGCAAAAATTACTGATAAGGCTAGGTTCGCAACAGTTTAATAAGGGAGGGTGGAGGGAAACCACATCCAGGTCACAAGTCCTGGACACAGCTTTGCCTGTGGGTGTGAGTGACTCCATCTACCTTACTTTTACAAATATGAAAAATAGCTTCTTAAAGAAATTAAAGTGTTAGTATTTAAAGCATCTTTGCTATGCTAATGAAATGTAACAACTGTTCCACATTGCAGTAATCTATAAATAGATTATGTTAAAGCCTTACATTGCGGTTGAGTATATACTGTATATAGAATATGTTAAAGCCTTATATGCTGTAGAGTCTATATATAGATTACGTTAAAATCTTGCACAATGCGGTGTAACTATATTTGTTTCAGTTCTGTGGTGGGGGGCATATTTTTTTTTATTTTTTTTATTTTTTTAGGTACTTCTCACTATCAGCCGCTGCCGGCTAACGGTTAAATAGACGTATCTCACAGATCTTGGTGTAGTGAGGAACATAATGTTGTAGGAGGGGTGGGGGATTGATGGCCACTGCAAAGAAGGAAACACTTGAAACACTTCCCTGTGGGACACCTTCCTTGTGGCACAGCGGTGTAGAGAGGGTAGAACCCCCATGGACTCGAAACACAATTTGGAGCACTGTCTTATCGATGGTTATATAAGTGTTGTATAAATGATGACTAGTAATATCTGTTAACGACAACAGTGATGATTTATTCATGTTACTAACATTCATATTCATCCTGGATAACACTTCATAGCAATGGAGGAGAAAAAAAAGCTCATCTCAGAGTTTTATATTGATTACTTTGCACACACTACCTCCAGACATACGATTTTCAGCATTAGTGATAAAACGTGGATGATGGCAGAGCATGGCTGGGGAGAGGAGAGACGGGTGGAGAGAGAGGTCAGGGAGGGAAGTGATTTAACCTGCAAAGGAAACCTTATACTCGCAAAACATGCACTGTCATTTTCAAAATTTTAGTGTGTAACCGAGATTGTAATTAATGTTTTCTTGGAACCTCATCTTTAGGTGGAAACGTTCAAAAATATTTCGTATAATACTGAACGGCAACATCAGGCCAGTCCAAATAATCTTGTGCGTGTGTGTCGGTAACGGAGAATTTTCATACACCAATGTCATACATTTCACAATAATGTTATCATGCCACCTGTTGGCAGTTAATAATATCATTAAGGAATGTATTCTTGTCTCTGAAAACATTCCTTTAACATTAGGCATTTAAAGCATACCTATCAACTGTAGAGTACAATGTTCCCAGATGAAGAGGCTCGTATCATGCACGCTGTCAACTGTACCACCGAGCATTGTAAATGTTTTCTTGGGTTACAGGAAACCATTAGGCTTGACACTTAGTGAAGAGGTCCCTAAGAAGAAAGAGAAGTGTAGCAGAGAACGAGAAGAGGAGAGCAGAAAAAGAAATGAGGAAAAGGAAGGAAGAAATTGACATCGGTGCATGAATTGAAAGTTGTAAAGGAAGAAAGTAGGCAACACTGCAAGTAAGTTAGTGATGGTTCACTACTGCAAAGAGGTATGAGTTATATTTTTACTTGTACTTTGGTAGTGATATGATACCTAATGACATATTGCTTTGATAAATTGATGTACCTTGTATATGGTTGCAGACCACATTCATAGTGCGTTTGGTGCCAATGGTGTGTGTGTGTGTGTGTGAAAAATTTAATGATTTTTTTCACCACATAGGCCCTTGTGGATGGATGTCCATTAGGGTCTGGCATTTAAAGTAGGGCAGAAATTGTCGCCTCTATAATACGTCCACTGTGGTTAACAGATGTTCTCATAATGGTAGTCGTGGAGACGTGTCATGACAATGGTATTCTGTAGAGTGATAGTGTTGTCCGGTTGTGCTACTGAGAGAAATTTTGCGGAAAGTACAAATCCTTGCCAAGCTAAGGTGAAACAACTATTGTCCAAAAAATTTATAAATGGTTGATTTTGCATGTGGCTGACAGCACACATCGCATGACAAGTGTGGTGCAGGGAAAAGTGTGAAGGTTTGGTTGCTGGGTGGATGGTGCATTTGAAGCCCTCCACCCAGGTAACAGGGAGCCATAGGAGGCTACACTTGTGCATACTTTGGTAATACAGTTACTATCCAGCATTGCAAATATTTTTCTTGGTTAGTGGGAACAATTAGGCTTGTCATTTAGTGTAGAGGCACCTGAAAAGAGAGGGAAATATAGTGAGAGAGAGAGGAAGAAAAGCACGAAGCAAGAGGAGAGGTGTTAAAGGAATGAGCAAGAGGAAGGAGGAAATAGGCAGCACTGCATCATGGAAGTGGGTGATGGTGCTCATCCCCTACCAAGAGGCAGGTGTTATATTTGTACTGAGATATTGATAATGATATGATACCTGTTGACATTGTTCTGTGATATATCAATATAAATGTGTTATAATGGTTGCAGAGCACATTCATTGGCGTGTTTGGGGTCAGTGAACTGTGTGATAAATTGCAATATATTTTTGACAACACAGGCCCTTGTGGATGGAGGTCCAATAGGCTCCTGCATTGTAACTTGGCCAAGAGAGGAAAGAAAATAGTTGTTCAATTCAGATAGATCTAAAACTGTTTGAATAATGCTATTGATGAAGTGGTGCTCGGTTAAGGGAAGAATCATGGCATTATATAATTTATCTTTAGCTTGGACATGCATGAAGTAGTCTATAAAGAGGTAAAAACTGTAGGCCATGTTAAAATGAAAACTATTGTATTAGAATTTTTTTTTATGGCTCTTTCCCTTCTGGTTAGGAGCACACAGCACATGACAAGTGTGGTACAGGGAAAAGTGTGAAAGGTTGGTTGCGTGCTTGCATGCATGTGACTTGGTCATTTGATGTCACGCTGTATGACCTTGTCCCAGGTCTTTTCAGGTCTACCTCTCACAACCACTGATGTTCACACTTTTCATCCAATTGTCATCGCATATGGTCACTACCTTCCCAGAGCAAGTCAGTCTTTATTTTGTCAAACATTTCAGGCTACTTTGAACTCCCCTAAAGAGTTCAGAGAATTGAAGCTGTAGCCTTCTCTGTCCCATCGAGCATTTCCATATTCATTGTTCTTGAGTGTGATGGATTATGAAATGCTTTTTGAAAGTGAAACCGAGATTATTTTGCACTTAGAGTTGTTCAGAATCTTTGGTCCCCATGGGTGTACAAAGTAGGGTGGCAAAAGAGGACAAGGGGCCTAGTTTGTGTGAGAAAAAGTACGATGAATGGGAAGGTAGGTATGTTTTTGTTGTAGTCACTATTAACGGTTGAATCCTGGGTTGTTTAAGTAAATGTTAGTACCTGATACATTGTAAAATTATGTAGATACTATGGTATGTGTGCCCTAGATGGTAATTTCTTGTTACACATGTCACTTTTACTTTTATTGTCATATCCTGGTATGTGTGACCAAGGAGATGTATCAGATGAACAAGCAAGTGCCTCAGGAAGGTTCTCCTGTACAGTAATTTCTGTACGTACGCACAGGGTTACAAGAGGCAATTAAGTTTACTGCCAGATATTGTGGGATTCAGGTGGCTGGTTGTTTGTAGGTATGTAGATGTCTCAGAAGTAAGTAAAGATGAATATTACCCAAAGAGAGACATTTTTGGCTAAAAAGTAAAGCCAAGTTTAATTATATAGAGTTATGAGTTAGTACTGTAGTGATCAATTTCACTTTGGTGATGAACTGACTATATACACTGGGTGTAGATTAAATTATTGTTACTGTTGGCCCAATACCCCCAGGCTCCACTGCAAGTCTGTGTGTTAGTGTTATTGTCAATTTTTTATTCTCATTGGACCCTACCTCACTTTTTCTGTGGTGTGGGGAGGGAGGAGTGGATATTGATGATGACCGATGATGGTTTGTCGATGATTTGACTAGGATTGATGGTGACTGAGTGTGATTGATTTATATTACTAAACTCCATTGGATTTGCCTACAGGATCCAAGACCATGGTAAGAGGATCCAAGACTCCCATTCATTGGCAACAGGGGATTGGATAGCTTCTCCCTGCATAGCCAGAGAACTGCCAATATCTGCTTGTCTACACTGTGTCCCCAACACCATCACCACCAATGGTGTATCTGAGACTCGTAGAGTGAAGTATGAAGTTCTGATGTTAGTGTGTTTTAATGCATTTTATTTATTGATTTTTTTTGCTTATGCTAACCTCTCCTATAATTGCTGTTTTGAATGTAATCAATTTCTCTATATATCTATAGCTCGACGGCCTATTGCTGCAAAGGGTGGCCGTGGACAAAACGCCTCCAAGTCGCTGTGTCAACCACCATTTGCCTACCCTCCCCCCAGCTCATTGCCCCCTCCCTCATATACCTCTCAATTCCATCCTTCCACCTCATTTTCTGCTTTCTCCTCATTCTCCTTCCCTCTATTGTACCTGCATACATCCTCTTAGTTAGTGTTTCATTCTCCATTTTCTCGACATGTTCAAACCACCTCGGTGTATTTCTCGTAATGTTTTCAAGCGCATCCACATCAACCCCACAACGTTTTTTCACTTCTTCATTTGTGTACCTAGTCGTCCATGTGATTCCACATGCTGTTCTCAAGTAAGTCATGTCCACTGGTCGCACTTTTGACTTATCACCCTCTAGCAAGGCCCATGCCTGGCTTCCATACATCAGGGTAGGGATGACGATATTATGCACTGAATTGTTGACTTCTATACTCACCTTCCTATTTCTAATTACTGCCATCAATGAACGAACAACCTTCCTTCCCTGCTGTACCGTTTCAAGTATTTTTTTACTTATAAGTTGTGTCCTTGCTGATCACACTGGCCAAGTACTTGAATGCTCTCACATATAATATTATTATTAGGAATATAACAGAGTAATAGTAATTGTGAAGTGCTGTTGAAAGTCCTGTCTTACATCCTAGGGATGTTTTGTTTTTGTGACTGTAATTTCATGTACAAAGGCTCTAACATGCTTGCTTGCAAAAGTGTTTGTCACCTGATGGCAACTGTCCACGCTACTGGATATCTGGCAGCTTTCCCATTAGTTCCCCGCTTGGGGGGGTGGGGGGGTGGGGTGAACGTTGTCGTGGCGGTGGGGCTTGAAGTGTGGCTGGCATCTGTCGGTTTCGTGGACCAAGCCCCTCCCCTCCCTGTATCACTGGTAGAGGGCTTTTGGTGATGTTGCTCATCCCTAGCTATCTTCCATCTTGGGCAGGATTTTAGTGTCCCCACGTGTTTGCCGTGCATGGCGTCCTATAATGGTGGATACGGGAGTCTGGGGGGGGGGATGCAGTCTGCATGATGCGCTCTGTGTGTAGGAACTTTCCTCGTTGGTCCCCCGATGTGGGTAGACGGACGGCCTGGTTGGGCCCGAGGAGGTCAATCAGCTGGTCATTTGTTTGGTAGGGTCAAGTGGGCAGCAGGGGGTGTAGTGGTTCCTATTGTTCTGGAGTTGTCGTTGCCTTGGTTCCGTGGTGGTTACTTGCGTATACTCCGTCAGAATCCCTGGGGTCAATGGTGGTGTGATCCCTAGCATATGACATTCCCTTGTTGGGCTCGGTTGTGGGTTGAGGGGTGGGAGAGTGAATTATTGTTTGCGTTTCGTGGCTTCCCTGATAAAGAAAACTGTTGATGATGCCACATCTGTTCCTGGACAATATAATTGGTAGTTTGGAGCGTTAAAACTGGGAGAGGGAGGCATTCATGTAGGACTGGTGCAGGTCTGGGGTTTAAGGCAAGGGAAAATGATGCCAGGAGCATAAGGGAAAAATGTAATGCTGAAGCTCATATTCCCCTCTTTCATATACCGCTTCACTCCATCCCTGCATCTCATACTTGGCTTTCTCCTTCGTCTCTTTCACCGTTCATGTTGCTTATATACACTCTCCTTGTTACTCTCTCGCTATTGATCTTTTCCAGGTGGCCAAACTATCTCGATGTATTTCTCATAACACTGTGTATCCAATTGACGTCTACAGCGGAACGCTCCTTCACTTCTTCATTTGTCAGTCTGTTTCCATGTAATTCGACATACTCCTCTCAAGTAACTCATTTTCATTGTTCTCACTCTTGACGTGTCCTTCGAAGAAGGTCCAAGCCTCACTTTCATACATTAGAGTTGGTATCACAATAGTGTTTTTGTGTTTGCTTCCTTTTATGCTTATTTTGCTATTTCTTATAACTGGTTTAAATGAAGGAGCAAGCTTCCTTCGTTGTTGTATGGCAGTCTTTCAAGCACTTGATCCGCCAAACTTCCATCCCTACTCATCACTGTATGTAAGTGCTTAAATGCACTCTTCTTTTCCACTTCTTACTCATCCAGCATTATTGTACATTCAGTGTCTTCATTTGTCTCGGCGACCATAAGTTTACTTTTTCCTATATTTGCTTTAAAATGTAATTTCTTAGAAACCCTTTCAAACTCATTCATCAAGCCTTGGAGCTCCCTGTCGTCTTGACTTGAGAAGACAATATCATTAGCAAACAAGAGTACAAGAAGTGTCCAAACACTGCTATCTGTCATTAGGGCTGGTCCAACATCAACTGGACTGTGGCATTGTGTGTATTTGTGGCAGAGAACCTCAAACGTATTTTCAGGGGAGTGAAGGATCCTTGTTGTCGTGTCGTCCCCAGAAGAGAGCTTCTGTTTACTGTCTGTGACGTGTGTTTGTGGTGCTCATGTTTCATGTGTTCCTCATGCCATCTTTAAGGAATGTAAAGGTATCATTTTCCCCCGAGACCTGCTCTGAAACATGCAGGCAAGGCTGTTGGAGGAACGTGGCCTTCTGGTGTGGAGAGTTGAGAATGTGTGGTGTTCTGATCGGAAGTCTGACCTTGTTGGTGACATTTGACAAGTTAACGTTGCCTGCCTCTGTGAAAGGATGTTTTTCAGACACTACGTAAGGTGAAGTAGGGTGAGGTTTTTTATTGTTGTATTGTTTGTAATTTGCCTATAATAATTATTTTGTGTTTAATATTGATTTTGAAGACCAGAATGTGATAGTAGTAAAGAAGTGTTGTGGTAAGGATATAGAATGAAATATTGTTTGGATTATTTGAGAAAGGGAAATAAAAAAAATGTTGGGACTAGTTAAAATGACGTGATTGTATTATTAAAAAATGGGGGAGAGGAAAAAATGTATAACTTGGCAATTTTTTCCAATTCCCTACAGGATGGAACACTCATTATATGGCCAGGGAAGTACCAGTGCCTGCTTTTGCACTCTGTGCCTCCTACACCATCACCACTATAGATTGTACAGTATTAAGTGGTGATGTTTGAAAATCTTTGTATTGGTTAAGTGTAAAAATGTGAAAAAGTATTTTTCCTGTAATATCTTTGAGTTACTTCCGATTCTTATAAAGAAATCAGTATAAGAGTAATACTATGTAATAAGTGCAGTGGAGAGGTATAGCTTTGTCTGCCATTGATGTTTTGTTTTGTTTCATTTCATTCATAAAGGCTTAAAGATGGTTGGTTGTGTCACCTGTTGGTGGCTTTCCTTGCTGCTCAGTCAGTGCAAGCATCCCTATTCACTCCCTTATCTCTGAGGTCACACTTGGTGGGGTTTTATTAATATTTTTTTTTTTTTTTTGTCGTTTTCTGGAAGCAATTGTCATCCCCTGTTCTGTCGACATGGGCAAAGAAGCATGAATAGTGATATCGTGTAAATCTTGTTAAACTCGTGTCCATTCCCTGCAGGATCCAGTACCGACTTGAGAGGGTGCAGCACGATTTGCAGTCACAGTAGATGATGTGACGGCTGTTGCCTGCATGCCTGCTTGTGTAGCATGGGTGACCTACTCCACCACCATAAATGGTGAACTATTGTGAGTGTGCATATAGAGAAGTATTAAATTGTAACCATTTAGTAAGTATTAAGTTAGTGGTATAGTATTAGAGTAGCTCTTGTCAGTTTGGGTTAGGAGACCCATCAACCAGAAGGAAGCAGTGACCCCTGGAGGGCTATCACATACAGTAAACCAGTATTCATTTGTTGTGGATAGTGTGCGTTAGTTTTCATGCTGCTGTTCGTGTTATATGGTTACAAGAAAATAAGATGGTTGTCAGTTAGTGTAGAGTCACTTAAGGAAGAGGTAGGCAGCATTACATCAAGTGAATGGATGATGGTTGTCAATATGTAGCACATGAATGTATTAGGGGCATGATTTGTTGTTTCTCTGTGTGTTTGATGTAAAAATGTAGAGAAATATACCTTGTTCTATAATGATTTTGTACCAGAAATATGATTATTTATATAATTACATCCTTCTTAAGTTTGACATGTAGGTATGTGGCAGACAGACAATACTATGACGATATCTTTGTCATTGCTATTGTTTGTTGAACAGTTAGTATTGTATTCTGTTAATTGGTTGAAGTGTGTAGTTAAAGATGAAAGGATTGGAATTTGACGGCGTTAGAATATTATTAATATATGTTTTTTGTTAATGGAATTTCCTCACTAGTGGATTGATATATATATATGTATACATTGCCAGGTGGCTGTATTCGCCAATGGGTGGACACAAAGAAATGGGCTCCATGTTGACGTGGGTGTGGCGTTTGAAAGGTGTGTGGGTTAGGTGAAAATGTGCGGGAAATATTGCGATGTGCATATGAGGTTTTTAGAAGTGGTATTCTGGAGAGTGTTGTACGACAGTCGTAAGACCTTACTGGAGTCTGGGCCAGTGCAGGTGTCGGGCAATCAAGGAGATTGTTTCTCAATTGAAACCCGAGTAACGAATGACAGTACACCAGAGTATGACATCATAGGGGTAGCAGAGAATGATTGCAAAGCACGAGTAGATGATTTCCACGACGGTATTGAATTAGTGGTGGAGCACGAAAATATTATGCAGGTATAGAAGAAGGGTAGTGAACTTGTCATTGGAAGAAATAAGTGTGGTGATTCCTATTTTGGATGAGTTTGTTATTTACACTGGCTTGTTTAATCGAGTTTTAAATATTATATGAGTGCGCTGTAACGTGTTTGCAGGAAGGCTAAGTTGTGCGACAATGGTAGCTATACGACTTTGATCGAAGTAGTACTTGCTCTGATATAGTGTACTGGCTTCATGTACAATAGTCCGCTGCCACTTGTACTTATGGTTTTTTGTCGAATTGGCACAGTTGTATCTATTTAAGGAATAATTGATGCGTGATCCAATTTAAAGGATTTGGTTGATGTTTGAGTGAAAACACTTAAAAATAGGAGAGTTGTAAGGCTCATGATGTACTTAGGGCTGCCTCCCACATGGCGCAAGTGTAAGAGGAGACTTGACAGTGGAGCATAGGGTTTGCGTTCGTTTTATAGGGGTTGAGAATATGCACTTGAATGAAATGTTGTTCTGACGGCCAAAGATGGTGGAATTGTGAGGTTTTGTTGACCTTTCAGAAATTGGCCCCTTTTGTCTGTTGTTTCAGTGGCCTTCTGCCATTTGAACTCGCAGGCCCCTTTCGTATATCTCCATAATTTTTAGGTGAGAAATGTATGCTGTTAGATGGAGTAGGAGAAATAGTGATATAATCTGATGGCTTTGGTCCTTTCCCCCCCAAAGAAATGTGGTTGTGCGAAATTTCATAAAGCTTGGTAAGAGTGGAGGTGTTATCCAATTTAAGGATGTTATGACTAAGTGACAATAGACAGTAGAACGAAAGTGGTTTGTATGTGTTGTTAAAATCTTCCTTTTCCTACAGGATGGAAGAGGATGGGAAATGAAACGAAGAGGATAGTGGACGAGAGGAAGAGGATGCAATATGACACAAAGAGGATCGAAGACAAGATGAACAGGATCCCAAAGTTGTTTTCACTGGTTAGAGATGATGCGAATTTTGGCTGTCGGACGGTGGGTGGGAAAGGTCATGATGATGGTGATGATATAGGCATTACCTGCATATCCAGAGAAGTGGCATAACCTTTTTGGCTCGCCTTGACTCTTACACCACTACGAGGACCACGACCACCACTTGATATGGTAAAGTTCAGATGTTTGAAATGTTTGTATGGATTGGATAAAACTTTGTCCACTTTGGCCATAAATGTTTGTTTGTGGAATTGTTAGTGATTTTGAATAAGAATGTAACATTAGTCTATCATATTATACAGTCGTATGTTTAAGGGGGTGAAATAGACTTTTTTTTGTTTATTGCTGAGTTAAAGAAAGTCGAAAGGGACGGAGGTTCGAATTCCGTCTGGGGTTGGGAACATTGAAAGGGAAAAAATTGTCAAAATCGATTTTTGTGATGTAGGAGGTGAGGCGGTGACATGTAAAAAAAAGAGAGGGGGGGGGGGAAAAAAAAGAGAAGGGTAATACCAGTACAGGAGTTATGAGACGGCCCTAGCATGTATTCAATATGGACGGTTGGGTTTATGACCATAATGGTGACATGTTGATTTGTAGGAGGACTATGGGCAGTTTGGAGTTGGGCCTCAAGCTTTTGGCCAGAGTGGGAGACTTCAAATAAAGTATTAATAATAAAAAAAAAAATTGTTAGAATATGATGTTGATGAAGAAGTGTTTTAAAATATGTACACCTACAGCATTAGCCATTTTTTTAACGTAGATGTGGGAAATAAGTCGTGAAAGGAGGAAAACGTGAGTCAAGTAAAGGTGAAGGTGGTGTAGTTATGAAATGGTGTGGAAGCAATATGGAATGGTATATCCGTCCATTGATTCATTTGATGTAGTGGTGCTTTGTTGTTTCTTCAGCTTTGAGTGTTTGTGTGTGGCCTTGTGTGTTGGTGTCTATCTCCCCACCCCCCTCCCCAATGTTTTTAATGTTTTGAGTTGGGTTTACATTGTGACAAGGCAAGTGGTTTCCTGTTAGGCGGGAAACGATTAACGATGTGGGGTGGTAACTGTATAATTAAGCCATACATGTTCTGTGCGTGTAAGGAAGTGGGTTGGTGGAGCATAAGTGGTTGTCGTGAGAAATGAGTAAGTTGAAGACGAACTACCACCCGTTACGGGAGTATCGCATGTGGCAATAGATAGTGTTTGTTTTTCTATTGAGGAACGTAAAATGAGGAATGAAATAAAGAATATATTTGACAAGGTAATAATAATATTAGGCTGTAATACAACAGAACATGCTTTATATCCGGCTAAACTGCTTTGTACTTCCAACAGGATCCAGTGTCTTCTCAAGAAGATTCAGTACCCCCTTGGAAGGGTGTGGAGGGTTTGGAAGCCGTTGCGAGTGTACCCAGAGAAGTGGCTGCCTATCGAGAAGCACGTACTCCTCCATAAAAGATGTTGTAGCGTGAAGAGTGAGGCTTTGGAGAGTTATGAAGATGTGACTATTGAGCAGGGGTTTTGTTTGGCAAGGGACAGGTTGCAGATGCGAATTTGTTTCCCCTTTGGTGAACAAATGTTGCATGCAAGTGGCCTTTTGGTGAGGGAGAAAGACATCATCCACTTGAAAATCGAGTTAAGAAGAAAATTAGTCGTAATGTAAATGAAGGAAGGAGCAGGTTGTGATCGAGTATTACGTTGTTTGTTGTCGCTGTTGTGAATGTATAAGAATAGACTGTGGAACGTTGGCGAACGTATCCGGACTAAAGGGCAAATGTTCTCAAGATGGTTTGTTTACCAGCGGAAGCATGTTGTCTGAAGAGGGCGAATGGTTGTGTGTGTGTGTGTGTGTGTTTTTTTTTTTCCCCCATCGGTATGATGTCAGGGTCCTGGACAGTTTCATAAAGTCATCAGCAGCGACAAAGTGGGAATACAATTATATCGTTGTGCATAGTGTTGTAGAATGTTTGTTTCATAAGAAATAGAAAATATTTATAACATACTGTATAGTATTATGAGTGGTAGTTATTATATGAATGAAGGTGAAATGGAGAAGATTGTATATTTGTTATTTAGCGTAGTCAATGTTAGTTTTCGGGTGAGATAGGTAAGGTATAAGATGGAGCAATATTTATTGCTCGTGAAATGTTTGGGGTGGGACTCAGTTTGGCAAGAGGAAATAGATTTTGGTTTGAAATGTGAAACCTTAGGAGGCAAAAGGTTCGCAACCTGTGGCAGTTTGGAATAGTCGTGTTAAAATGTGTTAATATACTGTTGTAGGTGATGAATGAAAATGAATAGTAGAGATATCGTAGTGTGTGTGGGTAAGTGGATCCATGAATTGGAGGCAGTGGGAAAATGGGTAGTGGGGTGGGTTGCAGTCCAGTTGGTGGCAGGTTTGAATCCTGGTTGTGGTAGGGAATGATTAAGGATTAGAATTTCATAAATAAGATTGATGTGATATGGGACAAAATGTGGCGACATAAAAAAAGTATCCTCACTGTTAGTAAAACACCAGTACTATGAGAGAGGCTTGGCATGTATTGAATGTGGATGGTGAGTGTTAGTGGGAAAGTGGTGGTGTGGAGGTATATGGTATGTAGGGAGACTAATGGACTTTGTTTATGTTTGGTTCATGGAGTGATATGGTATTTGTACTCAGGCAGTGAAGACTAGAAGCGTAGAAGGCTGTAGGTGTCTCATTGTTAGGTGATATGGTAAGTTTGTAGCATATAAAATAGTTTGGTGGGTTACAGGATAAAAGAGAAGTTGGTGAGTTTGACTTGAAATGAGTGGATGTAGGTAAGGACCACATATCCGATTAGAATAATGAGATGAAAGGAAGGTGTTTTTTGTTTGTATTACCAGAGAAATGTTGTGGCTTTGTTATAAAGTGTTTGTAGTAGAGTTGTTTGATGTGTTGTATCGTGTCTAAAATTAGTGAAGGTGCTTTATTGTATTGCCTTTGGTCATATAATGGTGGCTGTACATGCTGCTTGATGTCTTTGATCCTCGCCAGTGTGCTTTTTGGAACTTTAGCGTCCAACGTATGAATATGCCAATGTTTTGGTTTTTGCATCGTTGTCATTGGCCATTCTCTGCATATGGGGAAAGCAATCCAATGGGCTAGTGTGGATTGCAGTATCAATATATTGAAGTTTCATTGATTGAAAGTGTTATGTCATAAATGGTGTCCTGTGGAGGGCTTGCAATGAGAGATGTACTGAACATGCACGGAATCATTGTCATTTTGTAATGTTTGAGTGTAAGAATATGGTGTTCCTTACCTTTGCAGTGTATGAATATCCTCTTCCATAGCTGGGTAGGTCTCATTGGAATACAGCATTACACTGATGATACCTGTGATTAAACTAAATTGTTTAGTATAGGGGGAAAGGGCTTTATGTTGGGAGAGGTAGTAGACGTGGAAATGTTGTTCCAATCATTTTTCATGTAAGATTTATTGGTAGCAGTAGGTCGACTTTTGGGTGAACATGTATTGGAAAGAACGAAAATTGTTAATAGATTGAAGAGTGTCTCTAGTATTATAATTGTATCATGCTTGGCACTGTTTACCTTGTGTTACGAACACACCGCGCACGTGAAATAAGCATTATTTCGCAGACAAGGTGATGCACCGACTTATGAGACACCAAACAGGATGAAATTATTGTGCATGGGCAGTTGACTTCTTGTTTGGTAGTCATGCCACTAACGGTAGATAGTATTTGATTTGTGTGATCCGTATTTTCTCTGAAGGCTTTGTGGTCTGTGTCCTATTTTGACTGTAATTTATGTTTTGGGTGTGTTTGAAATTTGTCAGTGGAGAGTAAATTATGAGCATGAAACATCTGCCATGGGAGTCGATTTCTAGTCATGTGAAAGGTGTTCAGGCAGTCTGATTAACCAATAGCGGTGGAGAGTGAGCTTTGATGAACACCTGCATTAATGTAAAATGATCTCTGTGAATTGGAATGATTGTTGGGTGTGTGTGAAGACCCAACCATGTAAATAGACATAAGCATCCCAATGAGACTTGACTTGATCCGATGGTTTTGTGTTCTTCATTTAATAGCGTTCGTAGGGAATATCTTCCCAACCTTATCGAGATGAACCTGAGTAAAGTACAGATCTCTTTTGTTTGCTCGATGTTTTTGCTTAAGGTGTCGTACAGTGAATCTGGCAGGAGTGGTTATTTTGTTTGTCATAGAGGGTGAATGAATCTCGTCAATAGTCTGTTTTTCCAATGATAAGTTGTAGAAGTGTCTTAAGTAGTGTTATGAAGTGTCTGAACGTGTTATGTTTTGTATTGGAGAAATGTGTGTTTTATATGAAGTTCTGATTGTGGTCATTTAGAGTTAATATAGAAATGTAAGTTTGAATAATGGTTTGAATTTGGGTCGACGTTGGCAGTGTGGTGGTGGCGATTTGGGTAGTGAGGGGGAAAGAAGATGGCAATCATAATTCTTTCCGTTTGTGGTCAATGAATAGGTATTTGAGTGTCCAATATAAGGGGATGGGAAAAAGTCTGGAAACTTTATAGTTGTTAGTAGGATTTCAAGAGGTAGGAGGTGGTAATATAATAATTGTGGGTATTTTCATGTATGTATTTATGTAAAAGTGCTTGTTTTTGTAGCAGTTTATTGTGAGAGGGTAATTTGTTAGACTTGTTTTAGTTACACGAGTGTGTTTGTCATGATAGGAGCGTATGGGGAAGGGTAGAAAGAAAGTAAATGAAGTTTGCTTAGTGTTGTATCGGGACTGAAATTTGAAAGAGAATAATGATTTGACAAATGCCAATGCAATACGAGTGAGTAATTATCCAAAGAGTAGGAATGACTAAATTAGGATTTAGCGGGATAGGGTGTCGTAATGTTGGTGGTATTTGTAGGTAGGATAGAAAATAAAGATGATTGCTTGAGCTGGTTGTGGGGAGAGGCGGGGCAGTAATTGTCGCTGTTTCAAGTGATTGCTGGTTAGGTAGGATTAAAGTAAATGAATGTTACGGTTAATGTATTAAGAGATAGTTTGTGGAATGTTAAAGAGGGGTTGATATGGAGAAATAGCGAAGAGTAAGGAAAGGGTGATAAGAGAGGTTTTGCCAAATTGACTAGTGGCGTTTATGATGTTTGTAGACAATTGAGATTTGATGGAAATGAGTTTAGTGTTTTGTTGCAGTTATGAGAATATGCTGTTACTGAGAATGTACAAGTATATATTGTGTGTAATATGGGAATGAAGTAAAGAATTGTATGTAAAATTTGTGGCGACATTGCTGATGGAGAGCGATTGGAGTGCTTGTTGGCGATGAAGACGAGAGGAGAGATGAGATGTACCAGGAGTGGTGCTATCTTGTTTTCCATGAAGGTTTCTTTTTCCCTCTCGTCATCTTCTACCCTCTTAACCTGACGAAGGTTGGCAATGTCTGAACTCGTACTTTTCCCCCACGGCATGCAGTGGAGGCTAACGCCCTGTAGCTGATGGGAGGGGGCGAGAGGCAGTATTGCTTTCTGGGCTTCGGGTTCTGCTTGACCTCTTGTACTGAAGACGTTTCACCCTCTTGCCCTGGTGGATGGTTCGGGCAGATTGATTTCTGTCTGGGCCGGAAATCTCCCTGAACTCCTGTTTCATGGCTAGAGCGTGTATTCAGGATGGATGGGAGTGGGGCAACTGCCGATCCGCTGGGGGATCCCGTGAGCGTACGGGAGCACCCTCAGTATGGTGGTGGCAGGCACTTAGCTTAAAAGTCGGGCCTTGTATAACCGATTGGCGTTGGTAGGGTCACCCAGTACTGGCACAGGTCGGGCTGGAAGTAGGGAGTAGGGTGAGAGGCAGGTCTGTAGGATGGGAACGTAGTTTCCTGGTCGTACAGTTATTTTGGTTTAGGCGATAGGTTCCTCCCAGTGGCCCCCGAGAGGTTGAGGATTAGTGTTGTTGATAGTATGAAGGTTTGGTCACCGGAGCTAATTCCCATTGGACGTGTTCCGGCCTAGGTCGGCTGAACCATAGGCAGGCAGGGATGGGATCAGTTAGGGCTGACTAGTTAGGTTCCTCCAATGACCCAGGTGGAAGGTTTTAGGTTTGTGTGTTGGTTATTGAGGTTGTGGTTGGTATGTGTATGTGTTTTGTTTGGTTTGTATATTGTTTTGAGGACTAATTATGCATGTAGTTGACATTTGATTTATTAGGAAGGCTTAGTTGTCATTGAGAGTAATTGTGGATAGTGAATAGATGGAAGGGGTGACTGATAGAGGACTGTTATTAGGAAGGCGTAGTTGTCATTGAGACTGATTGCCCATATTGAACTGATGGTAGTGGTGACTGATAGAGGAGTGGTCTAGTAGATGGATGTGTTTTGTTTTGAGGTAGGTTTGATTGGAAAGAAAGGGAAGGGGGGGGGGTGGAATGTGCTTCTTCTTATTTGTTTGAGAATGTGTGGATGAAAGGTTGGTGAATAGAGAGAGCATATGGGTACAGTGGTTTGGATGAGTGATTGGGTTGATGGTATATATATTATTGATTGAAGTTGGTAATGAATAATTGAGAAAGGTTTGGTGTTGGTTTTAGTGTGTGACTGAACATTGTAGGTAGGTGTGGGTAATTGTTGGTGTTGAGGGTGAGTAGTGGACCGAATGTAAAATCCTCAGGAAAAGTGTGAATAATATGGACGATGTAAAAAAAAATGGTAAGACAATAAAATCTCGAAAAGAAAGTGTTATTTTCCTTTTGTGCTTGAGTAGTTTAGATGAGAGCTTGGTATGTTTGTGTAGCAGTATTAGGTTCGTGAGTGATTTGTATTTGTTATTTATTTCGTGAAGGTAAATGTTGCTTAGTTTGGGGCGTGTTTGTTTGTTTGGTAATTAGATTTATTAGAAGTGTGAATTGTTTATGGAGTAGTGGTTTGGAGTGAAGAAGTGATGTAATTGGTGGTGGGGCCTGGTATTGTGTTAGTGGGCAATACAAATAATAGCTGACAAGGATATTTCCACATGAAGTGTTGTAATTGTTCGTGAGGATAGGTATTGTGGTTAGGAGAAAGAATGTATGAATGTTTATGTGTGAAATGAGTTTGGGATATTATGTAGGTGTTAAAGAGTTTGTATTTTGCTGGGTGTATGTGATTGTATGAATATATATATATATATATGTGTAATTGGTCATGTGAGGATTAGTTTGTGATGGTCGTGTAGTAATTAGTGAAGTGTTTAATATGGTTGATTATTAGTGTGTGTTTGTATGTGATAGTAGGTGGCATTTGTTTGTTGTATTTATGTGCTTAATAAAAGAATAAAGTGTAGTGGGTTGTTTGTTTTGCTGAGATAAGGAGTGTGCTTGAATATTGTAAATGGGTGAGGGTATAAATTGCGCCAAAGAGGAATATTGTAAGGGGGTGGGGTAATAGAAGTGGAAATAAATAGAAATAGGATGAATGATGTGTTTAGGAGAGTAGTGTTGAGGGTTGGTTGAGAATTTAGTGGAAGTGTTAGTAGTGTAATAATGGAAATGGGAATAAATAGAATGTTTACTGGTTGGTTTGTATTTGTTTGTTGGTTTATTGCATATAGTGTGTGTGTGTATATAT
>JAGKTI010015871.1:0-20035 GCA_018397915.1 Birgus latro
TAAATATTTTACGAGCAATAAATATATTTATTTACACATTGTGATGATTAGAATCATATAATGGGATGTGTTGCTTGTGTATATTGTTGACTGTCTATTTTTAAACATTCATAATGGCGACAAGGAAACACTTAATCATTGATCACAACGTGCTTTTTGGTTCATTTAAGTGAGATTTAATTGTAGTTTACTGGGTTTTTAAGTGAATGTATTTTCTCACCAAAAGGCGACTTGCATGAAAAATTTGTCTGCCAAAGGGGAAAAAATACTCGCATTTGCGAGCTATGGCTCGCCAAACAAGAGCCCTAGGATGGGTTGCAGGGTGGTGATGAGGTGGTGGTGGTGGTGGTAGGGTTGGTTGCATGGTGGTGGTGGTAAGGCTGGTTGCAGGGTGGTGGTAGTAGGAAGGTTGGATGTGTGGTAAGGTGTGGAGGAGGAGGGAAGAAGAAATGAAGAGGAAGGGGAAGAAAGAGAACAGGAGGAGGAGGAGAAGAGGCAGTGGAAAGGGGGAAGGTGCCTAATACATAACTATAGGAAATACCAAAACACACGGAAAATAACAATTGTTTTCACATCTCATATTTTGCCGACAAGAGGTACCATTAGCTTAAGCTTCAGAAATTGCTTGTTAGAGTAAAATAATAATAATAATAAACTGACAAACTCCTATCAGTAATTCCTCATTTAAGATACTTTCACTAAGCACAATTTCTCTGTGAATCTGTCATTCAAAATACACATCACAAACTTCTTAACTAATATCAAAAGTATGCTGTGAAAGATCAAGGTTAATTCATCTACAAATAGTAATTTAAATTTAGCATTAATAAATATCTTGTTACTTACTTGCTATCTTGAATATGGTCCTTAAATACTTGACAAAAATTCCCTCTTGCTGGGACCTAACCCAAACTTCAAGCAGTGTTCACCTATCAGCAATTTATGGAAATATCAAATATTAAATGAGGAATTACTTTTTGCTGGCATTATACAAAAATGAAACTCACAATTTATGCATATTCAGTTTGTATAGTTTGGAAAATGAGCCTTTGGATCTCATAATTATGATGTATTTAAATACTGTATATATAAATCCTACACGTATATATATTGAGATGCTGCAATACTTGAAATTCAGAAAATATTACGGGCCTGTAAATACTGTCTGGTCGAGGCAGCAGCCTTGCTACTGGTACCATGTAACCCAGTACAACCAGCCGCATGGTTGGGTTGCCGGCAACTAAACGGGCTCCCCTCACTGGTTTACACCAGTAAGGAGGGTGCCTTGGACACCCAGGTGGACAAAAAACAAAATCACTCAAAGGACAGATGAACTCCTCTGGAGTCAAGGGCCATCCAATTACCTGCTGCCTTGCAGGGCATGCCTCTTTAGGCAAAGGCTAGGAGAAGAAAAATGCTGATTTCAAACCACCTGTTGCCTTGCAGGTTAGGCCTCTTCATGCAGAGGCTAGGAGAAGGAAACTCTAAATTCAAACCACCTGCTGCCTTGCACATTATACCTAAACAGGTAAAGGCTAGGCCCACTGCATAAAACTGTGGTTTTGCCAGTCAGGAAGGCCATCTGTGGCAGCAATCAACCCTGATGACTATTCCACTCATAGAAATGGCCCCCAGTCCCCAGCAGCCTTTGAGTAGGCAGGGGGTGCTGAGAATCACTGAGTATACTGATCACGCTGGAAGAGGAGGTGCATTGCGAGTGTGCACAGTAAATATTGGAAAGATGTTGGGAAGAAGTGGAGAGGTGGTGGAGATGTTGGGAAGGAGAGCAGTTGACTAGTGCTGCGTACAGGAGGTGCAATATAAGGGAAGGGGATGCACAATGTTTGGTGGGGGTAAGGAGAGGTACAAGTTCTGGTGGTCAGGGAAGATGAAGGAACCAGAGGTGTGGGAATGTTGGTGAGGGAGGAGTTAGTGAGGATGTGATAGAAGTGGAGATAATGTCTCCAAGGTTGATGAAGGTTAAGACTGTAGTGGCGGGAAAGGTCTGGCATATTTTTTCTGCATATGCGCCACAGATTGGTAGACCAGATGACGAAAAAGAGGCATTTTGAGGAAAACTTCACGATGCAGCATGAGTACCGGACTCTGAGGTAATGATCATTGCAGGAGACTTGAATGGACACATTGGTACTGATTGGAGAGGGTATGAGGAAGTTATGGGAGTCTTCGGCTTAGGAGAGAGAAATAGAGAGGGAGAGAGGATACTGGAGTTCTGCCAGGGTAAGGGTTTGAAAATTATAAACACAACGTTCAAAAAGGTTAGAGAGAAGTTGGTTTCAAAAGTGAAGGAGTAGAGACTCAAATTGATTTTATGCTGATGAGAAAGGAGCAAGATATTAAAGTGAAAGATTGTAAAGTTAAACCAGGTGAAGCATGTCTACCACAACATGGACTCTTAGCTATGGATTTGAGAGTGGAAAATATGAAAGGAAGAAAGAAGAGGAAGGGTGTTAAAAGAGTAAAGGAGTGGAAACTGAAGGATGAGGTAAGACTACAGTTTGAAGAGAATTGCAAGAGAAGAAATGAGAGACAGAGGTGATTGAAACACTTCAGGGATAATATAACAGTGGCTGGGAGGGAAGTCTGTGGTGAAACAACAGGTCACAGGAGAAAAGAAAGATACATGGTGGTGGTGGGAGGAGGTGAAGCAGTGAGAAGAAAAGAGCATTTAAAGTATGGCAGAGAACTAGAAGGGAAAGAGAATACAATGAAAAGAAAAGAAGACAGGCAAAGAAAGAAGTGGCCAGAGCAAAATGAGTGGCCTGGGAAAGTTGGAGTAGATATCTGGAGAGTGCACAAGAACAGACAAAAATGTTTAAAATTGCAAGACAGATGAGAAAGGAGAGGAAAGACATGGTGGGAGCTAAATTTGTAAAGGATGAAAGTAGGGAAATAAAAACTGACGAGGCAGAAATACTGGAAAGGTGGAAGTGGTACGTTGAGGAGCTGTTAAATGAAGAAAATAATTATGAGATAGATGGGAAAAGTTGAAGGGCCAGTTGCAGTTATAACAGAAGTTGAAGTGGAGATAGGCTTAAAGGAAATGAAGACCAAGAAAGCTCCAGGCCCAACAGGTATAACAGCTGATCTGATAAAAAAGGCTGGAAGTATTTGTGTAAAAGAACTGACAGCCACCTGAGGACTGGAGGGAGAGCTGGACAATGCCAATTTATAAAGGCAAAGGAGATGCCCTTCCATGTGGAGAGTACCCAGGGGTCAGACTGTTGGAGCATGGAATGAAGTTATTCGAAAAGGTGCTGGAAGGAAGGCTGAAACAGATAGTGAAGATAGATGACCGACAGTTTGGATTTCGTGCAGGTAAATCCACAATAGATGCAATCATGAGACAGTTGCAGGAAAAGTTTCAACAGAGGAGGAAATGCATGTATCATGTGTTTGTGGACCTGGAAAAAGCTTTTGACAGAGTACCAAGGAGAGTTGAGTGCACCTTGTGAAGACATTATGTGCCTGAGAGACTCATTGCAGCTGTCATGTCTCTCTATATTGATACAAGATCAAAAGTCAAGACAACAGCAGGAACATCAGGAAATTTTGGAATAGAAGTTGGGGTACATCAAGGTTCAGCATTCAGACCATTGCTGTTTAACATAGTAATGGAGGAGGCAACACGGGAATGTAGGGGGGGAAGGCCCATGGGAATTGTTGTATGCTTATGACCTAGTGCTGACAGCGGAGACTAAGGAAGAAGTGGTGGAAATGCTTAATAGATGGAAAAATGGAATGGAGAAGAGGGGAATGAAAATATATATGGATAAGACAAAGGTAATGGTGACAGGCAAGAAACCAGTAGAAAAAATTCAGTCAGGAAAATTGCCATGTGGATGCTGTGGCAGAGGAGTAGCAGTGGACTAAGTGTTGTGCACGGAGTGTAATAAGTGGTGCCATAGAAGGTGTTCAGGTCTGCAGAGTTTGAGAGGAGTGCAAAATTTCCGCTGTCCAGCCAGCATAAGAAGAGAGGTGGAGGGAGACGAAGCAGAGGATGCACTGGAGGTGAATGGGGGCACACTACAGGAAGTGCAGCAGTTCTGCTATCTAGGAGATGTATTGGACTGTGAAGCAGGGGTGGAGAGACCAGTTAGAACAAGAGTGGCATCAGCGTGGTTAAAGTGGAAGGAAATAGCTAGCCTAGTGGTCAACAAACACATACCACTAAGACATAAGTAAAATATGTGAGGCCTGCATTAGACCAGTATTGATATATGGTGCTGAAACATGGGCTTTGACAGATAAACTGATGAATGTTCTGAGGAGTACTGATCGTAGAATGTTAAGATACATGGCGGGAGTGAGATGGGAGGACAGAGTTTTGAGTGAGGAGGTAGCAAGAAGATGCGGGATGAATGCTCTTGATATCATCTTGAGGCAGAAGCAGCTTAGATGGTTTGGTCACGTAAGGAGGAGTGAGGAAGGGAGCTGTGTGAGAACAGCAGAGGAACTGGAAGTGGTGTGACACTGACTGCCAGGAAGACCTAAGAAGACCTGGACAAGTGTTGTAACACAAGATATGGAAAAACTGGATATTGGAGAAGATTTAATCCAGGATAGGAAGCAGTGGAGAAAAGCCATTGCATGTCCAACCCCAATCTGAATATGGGAACAGAAGGACAAAAAACAATGATGATGATGATGATGACGGGCCTGTAGAAGAAGTTCGGTATTTTCATAACATTTGTATCATATCATTTATAAAGGCTCCAACACGCTTGCGTTGGCCTTGGACACCTAAAGGCTGCTCGATCTCTGACAGCCTCCCTATTCAGTTCTTTAGCCCTGAAGTCACATACTTTGACCTCATCCCAGGTCTTTTTCAGTCTGCCTCTCTCAACCCTATCTCATATGTTCACATTTCTCACCTTTGGCACCCAATTGCTATACAAATGTGGTGCTGAGGAGACACCTTCATGTGATGGCACTGATATAATCAGGCCATGTCCAGTGAAAAAAAGCCAGATTCTCACTCACTGACCATTTAAGCCTCTGGAATTCTGAGTACCGGTATCTTACATTTTTCTCTATATAAATGCTTTGTAATGATCAGCTCCATGACTTCTATTTTCCACACCAACATCAATGCAATACCAGCTGGTGTTCTCAATGCCAGAGATCCCTTGTGGCTAAACATACAGACACAGGACAACCAAAGGACTCTCAGTCAAGAAAAACACGAACACGTAAACATCGTAAACAACAACCACATCCCAACAAGACCTTCACACAGAATTATGATGTTGCCTCCTCCCCCAGCCTCACTATGTACCTCTTCACAATAAGTCAGTTCACTTTTATCTGACACAACTGGACCAGTCCCATGAAACTTTGTCAAACTTAGTTATGAGACAGGAAATAGTCTTCTTGGTTACTAGTTAAACTGACCCTCCAGTCTGACTGCACTTTATCAGAGTAAAATAAATGCATTATGGCCATTCAAACCACCAAGGAAGTTGTACTAGAGCTCTCACTCGACCAATGGCCCAAATTAATTAAAAGTCAACCTCCATCCAAATGAAATGTGAATGGAACTGGGTTAATGTTTAATTATGCCCTTGTTTTTAACATTTTTTTCCTAAAAATATTTATTCCTGTAAATACTCACTACCTAGCCACTACAGCCATACAAAACCCACAACACTACATGCCTTGCCTCAACATCCTCCTCCTTCCTCCTCTATCCAACACTACACTTCTCTCTTCCTCCTCTACCAGCACAACCCCTCACACTTTTTTTCCCCCACTACCTAAACAACTCCCATTCTGAAAGAACTGTGCTGTGAAATTTCAAAGTACAGGCCATCGGCTCCGACCATCCGTCATATCTGCATTCCACCAATGAATGTGGTCGTCATCCACTGTTTAAATTTTATTTTTACTGTTTAAGACTGTACATAGCCACTACTTACATGTACATGGCTACTAAAGCCATCTAAAAACCTCCAGCTAAACAGGATCCTTCAAAAACCATTACCAGACATCCACCCTTCAGAAACAACCCCACCCAGAGAAACACGAATACACTTATGCTTTCTCTCTCTCTCATTTACTCTTACTTGGTCTAAAAATACCTTATGCTCTCTCATGAATGCCGAGTTGCTTGCCAAGAAGAAATGGAATGGGAAGAATGTAGTCTGTAATATTTCCTACTTCTGCAACTGAGTAATGTGAAAAAACCTGCATAAAAATGGCAATTTGTGCCAAGTTAGAGTTAAATGAGTGTAACCAGACTCCACCACAACCATCACCCTTTCTCTGCTTCAGTGCCAACACAAAATACAGTACAGTATGCCCCACAGTGTAATGCATCCTCCCACACCACAACACACTTATCACATGTACCACAGTATCACACCACACTACCACAACATACTCAGCACATGTACCATACTGCCACAACACAACACATGTACCACAATGTATTGCATCCTTCCACACCACACCACACTCACCACACTGTCACAACAATTCTTCAACAAATATCTGCCAGGGTTTCTGTAGTCGGTCCTCTGAGTTTATGTATAGATGAGCCCGGAGTTACAACCACCACTATCAGCTAATTTATCCAGGGCCCGGGAGAGGGGGATGTGCCAAAACACAGGAGCCTCAGCCCAGAAGCGGCCCACAAATCAAGCCAAAATTTACTAATATGTTGGAAATATTTTTCAAAGCTGCATAATCTTGAGCTAATAGGTTTATTATCTATTGGCAAAGGAATAGTATGTATTGTAAGAATTAATTTTTCTGCTTGAAGAGAAGGTGAGGGGAGAGACTCAGTATACAGTATGTGATGGGAGGGTCAGAGAACTGTAATGGTTTTTAGCCCTAGGGCACCAGGGTCTCTCTTCCAATTTTTCTTCCTTTCTCTCTCAATTTTACTTCTAGCCAGAACCACTTGAGGTAGGAGCCAAGAATGGGCAGGCATTTATGTGGGAGAACTATCAGTACCATGCCCAGTGAAGTGGACTAATCATAATCATCGTAACCAATTACTGTAGTTTTTCAATCATCGTAACCATTTTTTTAAAGCAATCATCACGACCACCTTGTCTATTTCTCTTTTTACAGATGGTTCATAAAGCAAAGAGGAAACCCAACAGAGGGCAAAATTAGCCAACCGCAAGCCCACTGAAATGGTTCATGTTCATTCATCCACCACTCAGATCCCAAGATCTTCAGCACACACACACAAACACACACACACACATACAATAGGTACATCACACATCCCTGCTTACTTCAAAACTGATATTAAACCACTGTCATTTACATACTTCACCTCTCTCTCTCTCTCTCTCTCTCTCGAATCACACACCACCACAACCTATTTAGACACACACCAACACCAAAAAAAAAAAAAAAAACGATGCTCAGACAATGAAAAAGCACCAAAGTAGGAGAAACATCAACAGCATAGCAAGAATAGCCTTAACAATCTTGAATACACCTAATAAACATAAATATCACCACCACCATGAACTAAAAAGATCCACAGACAAACAGAAAGCATCAAAGTGTGAGAAATATCAACAGCATAAACAATGAATAGCCTTCGATAGATTACTCTTCCTAATAAGCAATTGGCTGTGATTTTAGAGTGTACAACTTTATACAACATATTCTGCCTAACCTATTGCATACTGCACAAAATACTCTGCTCAAATAATATTTCTGACTTCTGAACTACAATCAGTTCATAGACAATAGGGATCTGACAGGCTAATTATTTCTTGCAAATGCTTAAGAAAATAGAGCAAATGACTATGTGATTTGAAACAGTATATCAAAATAGTTCAGTCCACTGGGGCGTCTTAGGATGTTTCCATAAAACTTTAAACATCTGAAGATGACCCTACAAAGGGACATTTTCCCATACTATTACAAATAAGAATAGAAAAAAATAATACAACACAACACATACATAGCTATAGTCAGTTTGTTTTCCTCTGACAAAGCCAGCCAACTTTTATAACTTCAGTACTAAAACATGGGTGTATATAATTCAAAAAGCCTTTGTGATGAGGTAGGGATGAGCGTCCTTGGTTACTAGTACAATTAACTCTCTAGTCTGACTGCACTTGGCCATCAACCAAGCTAAAAGGTAATGAATCTCTGTCAGGTGAAAACCAACTGACTACATAATAAATCAAGAGAAATAAAAACACCAAAAAACACCGACATCAATATACACGTACAGTCGGCCACGGGGGGAAAAAGTTAACAAAAAACGTAAACCATATTAATGACAAACGTTCATGTGCATGAAAGGAAAAATCTCAACTCGTTAATCTCTGACTTAAATGAAGGGAATCAATGGGGATGGTTAATGAAGGGAATCAACTCAGAATGGTTGGTATTCTTGGATATAAATGAAGGGAAACAAGATTCATTAATAGTTAACTAAGTTCTTATTTTCTCAAAGATATTCAGGGCAGTATTATTTTTTAATGCTGAGAACAAAGCAGAAGGCTTTAAGAAATAATAAACACAAGAGAGACTATTTCAAGATCCGTTAATTTTGAGATTCCTATACACATTGCAGTTAATAGACTGGAGGTCACAGGTGAAGGGAAATACAGACTTAGGAAGTCAGTTTCAAAGCTGACCTGTTGCAAGTTAAAATCTTCTAAACAAGGACTATAAGTACATATTTTTCAGCATATTTCTTCCTGTGGCAGACTGTGCAGTACATCACTATGACATGGCAATAATAAAAATGCAAAAAATAACATATCAGTACAAGAAAATAGTCATGAAAATATAACACAACAAAAATCATTATTTCAGGAAGGATAATATATGCAAAACACCTATTGTTATTGCTGGGTAAAAAAGCACTATGACTTTCCAGAAGTCCTTTTACCTGCCACATTTTTAAAATGATCTTTTGGGCTGATAATACATGCTGTTGTGGTGGTCCCACGCTCATTTTAACTACTAAGAATCACAGTCAATACTAGAGAAACTAAATACTGGAATTTAATGAGAGAAAAGAGGCAATATGACCTTTTGAAAAAGAAGCTCCAAAATTATCCTTACAACACAAATTATCCTTTCATAATCTTTTCCAGACATGTGTGTGATTCTTACTACCAGCAGTCTACTTTGGAAAATGATATACATATATCCTTCACAAAACTTCACAGCTCAATAAGTAACATCTCATTCAAGAATGTAGATGATCAGCACACACATGTAAGCTATACAAAATGTTTCACTTAGTCAGGGAGCAAACACTATACTATAGAAATGCTGAAATTGATGCTACATTGGTTCAGAGAAGTGATTTGGTTACAGCATTACTATTGAAGAGTACAGGGCCACAGCAACAGGAGCCCACAATTTATCGAACCGTAATACAGGTGGCGACCATCATCCACTCACTTGATGTAGTGCTGCCTACTTCTTCCTTAGCCTTTATCATTCTCTTTCTGAGCCTGCCCTCCTCTCTTCCTATTTCTCCCATCTTTCCTGTCACTTCTTATTGCTTTTCTTTCCTTTACAGGTGGCTTTACGTTGAGTGACAAGCCAAATGGTTTCCTGTAAACCAAGAAACCATTTACAACGCTGGGTGGTAACCATATAACCAAACCATACGTGCTTCCTACGTGTCAACAAGTGGGTTGGTGGAGGGTTAGTGCCCCTCCCTGTAAAACAAATAACTCAGAGTCAAATGGCCACCCCTTGCGGGACTGTGGCGTCTGGCAATAGATACATAGAAAAAGTACATCCAATTTCTATTTGATGTTAAGAATACTGTAATCGCTTTTCCTGCTACACACATTCTGATGGAATGATAAAGTTAACTACAGACAAAGGGGAACTGACAGGGCTGAGGTTTGTACACAAAGAGAACTGTCGACATTGCAGGGTCGACTGGTGAGGGTGATTGAAATGAAAAACACAACAGGTACCTCCAAAAGTTCAGGGAATAATCTCAAGCACAGATAACACTCAAGGGAAAATTTGCATGAAAGAAGTATACTGGTAAGTGAAGGTTTTTGGAAAACTGATCATCTGATTTGGGAGCTTACAATATATACCAGGCCAGTATGCTAATCATAAGCATTTGAATTGAAACAAGTGGGCAAACCACAGGTTACAAAAATTTGTCAATTGCACATCTTGCAAGTACAGCACAAACAGCAACAACAACAATAATAATGATAATAATAATAATAATACTGTAATAATAATAATCAGTCACTAATCACATGCATGATTCACTATGGTGTCTTTTAGGTGGCATAGGAGACTTGCTAAGAAATTATGTTAGGAAACTGCCACAGCCACAAAGAAGACAGGCCACTTTCACTGAGCTAACATCAGACATTATTCAACTGAGAGAAATACTGTACTAGTGGGGCATAACAAATAACAGCGGGAAGCTTTCTATCACAAAATTCTAGCAATTTATCTAGCTAACACTTATAGCAATCTATCTATATCTATGTGTATCTGTGTACTTGCCTATCTACTATCTATGTGTGTGTAATGTTTATCTATCTGTCTGTGTACTTGTCTATCTGTCTGTCAACATGAAATAATGTTGAGTTGATGCAATAGCTTAGCAAGGAGACATGCTAATCATGAAGAAGTGCAATGAAAAAGTTTCAGAACCATCTGGTACTGGTATACCTGGGGAATTTGCTTAGAATACTCTTGTTACTCTAACCTACCATAAAATGACCATCTTAACAATGGTTATTGTTTATCAAATAGAATTATGCTAGTCACAAAAAAGTGTAATGGGAAGGATGTGGACCTGCAGACTAATATAAATAAATACATAGGTTATAAAACAAAGATCATAATCATCCTTAGACCCCCAAGAATCACTCTCAGTTTTAAAAAATCTGGTGTTAGATGTAATAAAGAAAGTTGCTCTCCCACTTATACACATTTGAGCTATGAACTTTTGCTGTTGATATGATTAAAGATTTATTAGTCTGAGATTTTATTAGCCCTTGTGGCTAATACTACTGCTTAGAAGCTGTCAACCTGATAGTGCCAAGGACTGACTCCTGTCACTGTATCATCATCACTATTGTCCAAGGGCCGTTTTCACAGTAGTCCCTAAACTTTCGGGCCCGAATGTGTGTCAGGCCTTAACCAAAAGCACCTTCGGATTTCACAGTCGCTTCAAATGACTTTCGGGAGCTTACTAACGTGGGGTCGTCTGCCTGTGTTGATGCGGCAGGGTTGGTAGTTCTGGGTGGTGAAAATATGAATGAAGAAAACTGACAGAAGAAGAAGACACCTGACCCAGCACTTTCCATATGTTGAGAATATTTAGAAATTGGAATGTATCGAATGTGATGAACAACACTGCTGGAAAATCCACTTCACACATTTCTTACTAATATATTCAGAAGTGAGGATATTCATAGGAAGGCAGCAAAAGTAACGAATAGGAAATGTCATCGGATGGAAGAGCTGACTAATGGCAGCCTCACCACACTCATACTCAAAATCGGAAGCAAGCTGACTCGTGATGAATGCTAAGTATTGTAAAAATGGCTTAATTAAAAATAACCATGAAGAAGTACCATGTACAATAACATCTAATTATGAGTGATGGTGTGGTTTATTACCGGGTATTAGTACGTGAACATTTTTTTTTTTCTAAACGGGGTGCTAGCTATATCAACCTTTGCATCGGGCATCAGATATTAGAATTTTTATGAAAATATGCATTAGACAACAATTCTCGTATTTCTTTCGAGTCCATTTGTTGTGGAGCCTCCACCAGTCTGCGAAAGGCTAGTACTTGGATACACAGTAGAAAGTCTCATACAAGTACACAAACATTTTTTTTTTTTTTTCAATACCGGGTGTGTTATTTATCTCAGCAATATTACATTGGGTATCTTATATTGAAATGTTACTGAAAATATGTTACGTATAATTATTCTTTTCCTTTAATACTTTCAGGACCGTCTGTTGGGGAGGCTCCTGGCCCCCCAAGAATGTTCCAGCAATTTGTTCGGGACCTCCCGAATGCTGTCCCCAACAGAGGCCTCGGAAGGCTGGTTGGGGGCGACTGTGAAAACGAAAACATGTGTTTGGTGGTGAATAAGCTGTTGGGGACTGCATTGGGGACGACTCTGAAAACGGCCCCTAGATGAAGTATAACTGGGCCTGTATACCCTAGTGGTGGAATGATCTAGTTATGAAGCCTGACACTGCTGCTGATCACAATTATCTTCATCAGCCCTAACTCTTTCTCCCACCCAAGGATCGGGTGTGGAAATCTCAAGAAAAATTTCCCAAGTAGGGGAGCAACTGTTAACATACTCTGTCCACATCAACTTGGCTTAAAAGTGATTTGGAAAGGATGCAGAGCCACAGTATTGAAATCTTTCTTACTTTGCTTCTGAGTTATGTGAATTAGGCCACCAAAGAACAAAAATCTCTGCCAAATCAAGGTGGACAAACCAAATAATGTGCATCTCACATATTTCAGAAGGACGGTAGTAGCTGTAGTAGTAGTGGCAGCAACTGGAGTCCATCATGACAGCAGCAGCAGCAGCACCAACGAACCCCAGCGGCGGCAGCAGCATAATCCAACCTCAGCGGCAGTAGCAGTGGCACCAACGAACCCCAATGGCAGCAGCAGCACCAACGAACCCCATCGGCAGCAGCAGCACCAACGAACCCCATCGGCAGCAGCAGCACCAACGATCCAGCAGCAGCAGCAGCAGTGACAGCTCAGTGGTGCAAATAACACTGGTGGCCTCTGAAAAGATGACAAATTTTTAGGAGATATCTCAGGTATGTTGATGATTTATACCTTTCTATGTGGAGGAGTTCAATACTGATCTTTATTAACCCCCACAGTATTAGTGCTGAAGAGGGACACCTTCATGTGGTGGCACCAATAGGACTGGGGGTGGAACTGCTTGCTTATATTAACATTTCTCAATCCAATCCAACAAAAGACTGGAGCAATTCAAAAGGGTAGTTCTCCCTCCAGTCCAATAAGCCCCAGGTCCCTATGTTCCTCGTGGGGTTGTAAAAGGTTGACTGATGTGTGGGTGGGTGGGTGATCTCGCCATCATGTGCCACTTGCACATCATTACAACACCGGTATGTGTTGGGCTCTGGTGTGCTAATTTTAAGAAAAAGAAGGGGTCCTCACTGCCTATGTTAGAATGATAGTGGCACACTGGAGGATGAGTCTTTTTGGTAACAAGCACTTGGCTCTGGTTTCTGACAACCATGTGATAATATGAAGCACATAAAAGAGTATGAGAATGAAGGGTACTCTGTCATTCAGGAGGGACTGAGAAATATGGAAGGCAGAGAACAATCCTGGCAAGGATTGTCTGTGAACTTATGGGCAGAGAAATACCAATCGAACTTACACTGCCATTTTTTAATCCAGTAAATTAGTGGGGACCTTACACACACACACACACACAAGATGACACAGGACACTAGACGCGAGATACGCAGGATGTGCCACACATCGCTCTGCACCAGGCCAATCTCGGCCACAAAAGGCCATACCTAAAAAGTATCTTTATATGAGTCAAGCTCTGTACTAGGTCCAACTAAATAGTGTTCTAATATAAGAAAAGTTTAAGTAAAAGTGTTGTTCCAATAACAACAAAGTAGTGCAGATGCGCCAAACAAGCAAATCAGTTGATTAGTGTTTACTGTTTTGTCTGTGACGTACAGGAATGCAAAACTATAAGCAGAATCTTCTCGTAGTACCGCAAGATGAGCACCATCTTTAGTAAAGCGATATGGAAGGAATTAAATTAAGAAAAGGGATAAAGGTAGAAAGCAGGATGATAATTTCTACCAGGAACTGGTGGAAATGGAGGCGTACAGTAAGCTGGTAGAACGAGTGCACAGATTAGAGAAGGCATTTGAGAGTAATATGGATGAAATTAAGAAGCAGTTGCATAAGCAGGAGGAGGAAAATGATAAATTAGTAAAGGAAGTTAACAGGAAAGACACAACAATAGAAGAGCTTTTAGTTGAGGTTGGTACACTTAGAAGGAAGATTAGTGAAATGGCAAGCACAGTTGTCAACCATAAGAGTATTATGGAAAAGTTCAAAAATGATACAGGGACAATAAGGCAGGCAAGCACTCTGACAGATCATAGCAGTGATACTGAGAAGATATCCCATGTGAATGAAGCGATGCAAAGCTACAAGAATGATGTGGAAACCACGTATGCTGAAATGGTGAAAGTAAAGAAAGAACGAGTTGAAGACAAAAGCATTAAAAAGGAAGTGAAGAAAATAATCAAACACAATCCAAAATTGGTCAAAGGTTCAGCAGACATCAACAAATTTATATTAATCACTGGTATAGAAGAGGAAGAAATAAAAAACAAGATTTTGAGAGACAACAAGGAGATGGCAAATGTAATGAACATATTGAAGGAAGTATCATAGGAAATCTGTAGTAAAGACAGAGAGGAACAAAAAAGGCTAGGGAAATATGAGAGAAATAAATCAAGTAACCTTCCAGAGTGTAAACACTGTGGAGGAAATACTGAAAAATGCAAACTTATGGAAAAAGAGGATTTCAAAAATGTATGGATATAAAGATGCCTAACTCAAGAGGAACTGCAATTACTAAAAGAGAAGAGGGAGAAGAAAAAAACAAAGACCGAGGGGAGATCAGAGGAAGAGAAGAACAAATTTTTTTACAAGGTAATTGGATTGCAGGTACAAAAGTGGTAAATAAACAAGAGGGAATAAAAAGGAGGAAGGTAGTAGACCCAAGTCATGACAAGTATGTAAACAAGATGATTAAACTGATCTACTCCAATGTAGATGGAATGGTATCTAAATTACTAGAAATGAATGATTATATTAACCCGTCCAGTCCCGACCAATTTTTTACCCAACACCCTCAGAACCCGACCAATTTTCAACTTTTTTTGGGGGGGAGGCTCAAACCTCCACTTTTGGTGACAAACATCGAAAATTCATAGAGAAATCACCCTCCTGAGCTTATATCAGGTGTCAGTCAGCCTTACGTTTTCCTCCTTTCTCAGGGTACCTGGCTAAAGAAAAAGAACTATGGAAGAGTTAACTACAGTAAACCCTTGATAAGCCGAACTTTTAGAAGCTGGAATCTTCAGTTAGCCGAACTCAGGCCGAGACCACGTATGAAGTAGGCCGAAATGCAAAAGTAGGGGGAGAAATGGCGCCAAGCGGACTCGTGGCGCCAGTCTGCTGCTTGCTTTTGGAGACAGTAGTTGCGCCATTCTTACTGTCATTTAGTGCTGAACAGTGCTCTCCTTTTGCCTTCTGCCTTGCCATGGAAGGTTCATAGCTTAAAAGAAGTGATACTGGCACCTCTAGTCGTAAAGGAATGAAGCTAAAAAAAAAAAAAATGTGCGCGTGTGACAGTGTAGTGATCATGATTAAAGTTCAGTACTATTATTACTGAAAGTGTTACATTGCAGTCTATTACAGTGATTACATTTAAGTTTAGTTCTTAATATAGAGTGAAATAAATACTGGGTACTGTTTAGAATTTACGTTAAAGTATGAACTAACCCACCTNTTCAGTACTATTATTACTGAAATTGTTACATTGCAGTCTATTACAGTGATTACATTTAAGTTTAGTTCTTAATATAGAGTGAAATAAATACTGGGTACTGTTTAGAATTTACGTTAAAGTATGAACTAACCCACCTCCACCAACTCCGTCTCCAAAACAAAACAAACTGCCGAACTTCGAAGAATCTACTGCTTCTAACGAACGTTGTTACATTGCAGTCTATTACAGTGATTACATTTAAGTTTAGTTCTTAATATAGAGTGAAATAAATACTGGGTACTGTTTAGAATTTACATTACAGTATGAACTCAACCACGTCCACCACCTCTGTCTCCAAAACAAAACAAACTGCTGAAGAATCTACTGCTTCTAACGAAAGGTGTTACACTGCAGTCTATTATAGTGATTACATTTAAGTTTAGTTCTTAATATAGAGTGAAATAAATACTGGGTACTTTTTAGAATTTACGTTCAAGTGTGAGTTAAACCACGTCCACCACCTCCGTCTCCAAAACAAAACAAACTGCCGACGATCTTCTGCCTCTGACGAAAGGCAAATTATGTGCACTGAATTCTTTCTTTTTTGTCTTTCTTTATTAATTTATACACTGTGTATGCTCCTTTACTTTAGTGTTAAGAAGACAGGTAATAAGTATTGTTATTGCAATTTTGGGGGGTGAAAATCCATCTCCAACACACGTTACCGACAGTCGGTACTGCCTCTGTGAATGATTTTCTACCAATTAACCACTTCAGTACTGTGACGTCTATTTCTACTTTATTTACGCTTCCTCCAGCCAATTTTATGGCACTCAGGACTGGACTCACATACTGAAGGGGCTAACGAAGGCTGTACCAACCCCATGCACTTTCACAGATCCAACCTACACTGACTAAAATTGTCTGGTGGCAGCAAGAACGAAATGAAAATGCACCCAGCACTGAAGGGGTTAAATGTATATTAAATGCACTATATTGTTTTTTGTCATAACTAATTTATTTATATATGCTTCTTTAATTTAGTGTTGAAAGGACAAGTAATAGGTATTGTCTTAGCAATTTTTTGGGGTGATAATTCGGTAATTTAGCAATTTTGGGGGGTGAAAATTCAGTAAGCCGGAAAATTTGGTAATTCGAACCAAGGTAGAGCCCCATATAGTTCGGCTTATCAAGGGTTTACTGTAATACAAGCCACTTTAAATTACGTATTTATTTATTTATTTGGTACAAATTTATGTGTAGCACAAGTCTATATTGGTTTTCACACAATAATATAGGTGATAAAAGCATTGTTCACTCACCCAAAACCCCAGCATATGGCACCTTCCTTTATGACATTACCACCTTATCACTTCTGTTTGTTTCTCCCTCTAGCTTCTTTGTTTCTTTATCCTCCACCTCAGGAATCACTTTCACCATGAATTTCGACATTGGAGAGACCGTGGGGCAACATATCTTTACTGGCCAAGTTACTGCTAACAGGTGAATTGCCGAGTGTGGGGGGGAGGGGGGGTCAGGTGGGGCCAGGCAGTATCCCCGCTTGACAGCAAGTAGAGGAAGGTCTCCCACACATGCCTACCAAAAATCACCCGCGAATCTTGAAAAATGTGCAAACAACGGGCCTTGGAACTGACTGATGTACAATGCACATCGGTGAGTCTGTCTGCGGAAAAAAGTAGTGACGTGCATCGTACGTCAGTGGGATTTGGTGGGTTAAAGAAAGTGAACCACATATTATCTGCCTAACTGAAACAAAATTAACATCAAGGATATGAAACGATACCCAAAACCTAGAAGAATACAATATATGGAGAAGAGATAGGGGCTTAAAAAAAGGAGGAGGAATCATAATATTAACAAAGAAAAATCTGCAAGTCAAAGAAATAGAAAGTAGATATACCCTCACAGGTAGAACTGATCGCAGTAGAGATTAGTACGTCTGAAGGGAAAGTAATTGTGGCAAATTTATACATGTCACCCAGATCAATCATTTGGGAAAAAGGCAATTATGAAGACCTGCCAGAGAGTACAATTCAAAGCTTAGGAGCATTACTACATAGAATGGAGGAGAAATCTGAAAGACTTATACTATCTGGAGATTTCAATACAAATATAAATTGGAATACTCTAGATATAAAAAGCCAGGAAAGCTTTTGGAACCAAAAGCTCCTGGACCTTATGCAGGAGTTTTTCCTAACGCAACATGTAAAAGAAAGTACCAGAAAAAGAGGAATTGATGTACCATCAGTACTAGATCTTATATTTACTAGGCAAGAAAATGATATTGACTATTATGTATCACCCTTCATTCACCAAAAGTGACCATGCAGTATTAAACTGCAACTTCAGGACTGCATATGACAGTTAACAGTAATGAGAGTTAAAAAAAGAGACTTAACAACAAAAAGGGCAACCATCATGACCTAAAGAAATAATTCTTAGAGAAAGATTGGGAAAAAGTGCTTAGAGGACAAGATTTAAATGTTATATATAGAAAATTTTATGAACTTTATGAAATAGCAGCCCCAAATTACATCCCTCGGCACAAAGAAGCAGAGATGGAAATAAAGAAATTATTTAATAAAGAATGTAAAAAAATCAAAAGAAAAAAGAGACTTGTGGAACAGATACAGAAGACACATTAGTGAGAGGGCATATAATAACCATAAACAGGCAAGAAACAAATACACGCGAATAAGGAGGGAAGCCCAAAAACAGTTTGAAGACATCATAAACAAAAGTAGTTATCAACCAAAGATATTTTACAGCTATATCCGAAGCAAAACCAAAGTAAAAGATAAAATACAATCCATTACGGATGAGGGGATCCTCTATACACAAAAGAAAGATGTTTGTGAAGCACTAAAAAAGTTTTTACAGAAGACAATAATTTGGAGAGGGATGATATGGAACATACATGACAAACATATTACCAGATATACGAATATCAGAAAAAGAAATACAGGAGGAGTTAAGTAAATTAGACAAAGGAAAAGCAAATGGTCCAGATGAAATTTCATACTGAGTGCTACATGACTGTGCAAAGGAGTTAAGCAGACCATTATCTTTAATACTCAAGGAATCCATGGGTCAAGGTAAATTACCTGATATTTGGAAGAAAGCAAACATTGTCCCCTTATTCAAGAAAGGGAATAGACAAAATCCACTCAACTACCGACCAGTATCATTAACCAGTGTTGTAAGATACTGGAAAAGCTGATAAGAAAAGTTTGGGTAAACCATCTAGAAAAACACAATATGATAACAGAAAGGCAATTTGGTTTCAAAAAGGGAAAATCATGTGTTACTCATCAATTAAGCTACTATGACAGTGTTGCAGAATCATTACAGAAAAGAGAAGGATGGGTGGACAGTATCTATCTAGACTTCAAGAGAGCATTTGACAGAGTACCACACCAAAGACTTTTATGGCAACTGTACCATCAAGGAGGAATCTGAGGCAAACTGTACTGCTGGATGCAAGATTTTCTCAGAAAAAGGAGAAATAAGAACAGTACTAAGAGGAAACTACTCATCATGGAGGGAAGTGACTAGTGAAGTTCCATAGGGCTCAGTGGTGGCACCAATTATGTTTTTAGTGTACATAAATGACACAGATAGTAATATTGGAAATGAAAGCTATTTAAATATGTTTGCTGATGATGCAAAAATACAAAGGAGAATTATTAACACAGACTCTTGTAGAGAACTACAAGAAGAATTAAATAAACTTCATGAATGGAGTAATACATGACAAACAGAATTCAACGTGGACAAGTGTCATGTAATCAAGTTTGGTAAAAGTGGGAAAAGACCAGATTGGGATTATAAGTTAGGAAGTAAAACCCTACACATATCAGAAATGGAGAAGGGCTTAGTTGTGATTATCAATAACAGACTATCTCTGCCTGACCAAATAAATGAGAAGGTACGGGTCATGTATACACTGCATGCAAATATGAGAATAGCATTCACATACACAAATGAAGCTGTGCTGAGGAAGATAATAACATCTTTCATCAGACCAACCCTGGTGTATGCATCAGTAGTCTGGAATACTCATCTCAAGAAACACATAGATAAGACTGAAAAAGTTCAAAGGGCCACTACAAGATGGGTACCAAGCTTAAGGGATCTAAGCTATGAAGAAAGTCTAGAAAGACTGAATCTGCCAACACTACAGGAGAGAAGGAAAATAGGAGACATGATTATGCTATATGCATATCAGGGAAGGTGAAAATTGACATAAATGAATATATAACCTATGGGGAAGCATCAGCAAGAGGACACTGCAAAAAAACTGCATAAAAAGAGAGGTGTTAAAGACATAAAGAAATTTAGTTTCCCAAATGGGGCAATTGATCAGTGGGATGCACTACCAAATGACACAGTGTGTACCAAAACAATTCATAAATTCAAGGAGATGGATGATGAAACTGGTTTAAGACACGGGACAGTACGAGCTTGGC
>JAGKTI010015872.1:0-15781 GCA_018397915.1 Birgus latro
ACACTGTACCTCGGGACGATTTATTTCGCCTTCGGATAGACTTTTCAAACACGGAGGGTTAGATATTAACCAAATAACCTCATTCACTTCTAAGGGACTCTCCAAAACAGAATAAAATTGTATGGCATTAGCAAAAAAGAAAATAAAAACACCCACCTGAAAGTTAATCACTTTAGTCTCATGACGTAATTTCGTTATACTCTTTTTCTTTCTTTCTTTCTTTCTGGTGTATCAGGCTCCACTCCACCAACATGTGATGCTCTGCGGAGGTTGTATGTAATGTGAGAAGTGCTTGTAGTGTGAGTGTAGTGTTGGAGTGGCTTGGGATGCGTGTGTAGTCTGTGAACCAAGTGTAATCGGCCCGCACAAGCCGATTGGGTGCAAGCATACTTTATAGTATGCGACACTGGTTCAACCACAGCATCCCTTATGTCCGTCAAAGCAGTACTTGGTCGGAAGAACGCTTCCAAAGTTTATCACCCTGGCTGGCGCGGACCCTCGTTCTTCGGTGTACGAACACACACTTTACCGCTGTACCGTAGAGGCTTATGCAGAGAAGTAAAAAACAAAGCCTAAGAAGTCTACTGAATTCTCCAATCCAGTACAAACAGAACAATTTTAACCCGAATTCAGAATTCGCTTATATTGAGATATCTGGACGCACTGTGCTTAAAAGACTGGGGTCATAGGCAGAGGGATATACAAACTGAGGAAGACAATTCCAAAGCTGTTGCATATTTGAATGACTGAGTTGGACAGAAACTGTGTGTGAGTGCACTGCCAAAAGGGTGCTATATGCCTGCTGTACTGGAGGTGGGATTAAGCGGATAATTCAGATAAGCGACCATTAAAGGAACAGCAACGAGATAGATCTGCAACAATGCAGCAAAGAGAGAGAGGCTGAAAGGAGCCAGTAGGCCAGTGAGAAAACAGGAGTTGATGAAACGAAAAAGCATATGACTCCATTCTATTTAAAAGAGCTGCACGTGAAGTCCCCTCACCCCTTCCCCCAAACATAAGTTGTATTTCGTTTGTTGGGGGCGATTAAGACCCATGTACGAAGTCAACAGCTTCAAACGGGTAAAGGAAGCACGGAATCGGCTTAACAATGTCTTGGAAGTAGATTTTGCAGGAAAGGGAATATGGTTCCTGCATGATGGGTCCCAAAAGAAGGAATTCCAAGGGATATTAATATTATGAAGGACTGAGTTGTATATTGCCTAAAATTAACCTTTGACATGCACCTTACCCGATATGAGTCAACTCAGGGGGCACGCTGCCTACCTCATAATGAGCAGGATTTTTAACAAAGCATCACGAAGGTAAAGGTAAGAGCAGCAGCGCTCAGTTTGTCTGGGATATCTGACTATCATCTTTCATTCCCATCCCCTTGGTTGAGTCCAGGAACAAATAGCAGTAGCCACTGAAAAATGAATTCATGCACTAGATGATCTGTTTACCAAGGTGTTGCCAACTGAAGAAAGCTCAAATCTGTCTAGAAAGAACAGTTTTTTATGATGATATTGAATGCAAGGTCGATAATGGCAAAAAGAAATGAGGGAAAGATTAAATAAATTATTGAAAGTAGCATGTCACGATTAAGCTGAGGCTTATCTGGCGAACGAGCAAGACACTGAGGCTTGACAGGAGCAAGTCCCGCTCATATAGTTATCGGTTTCTCGCCACAAGGGAAATTCCTGACCACAATAACACTGGAATTATGGTGAGTTGGGCAAAAATATTTTATAAGTAGGTGTGTAATACCATTTCCAAGACGATGTTGAACGTATGAAGTCATTGTGTGTTAGTCACTAAATTGGCAATGTTGCCGCACCACGGCATGTTTTACAATCCCCCTGCAGTCCACGGCTTGAGGGATATTCCTGTGGAAGATTATGACGAATCAGAAGATGTAGGATTTTGAATTTTTGATGCATTAAAAACTATAAGGTTTCTTGTACCCCAAGCAGAAATTATTTCCAAGTCAGAAATTAAGTTTGCCATAGCCTTGTCCCTTGGTTACAGATGCAACTGCTGTGATGGAGGCTGAGAGAAGCGAGTGGAAATGTGAAGGGAGGAGTCATCAGCTTCTGCCTGGATGATTCTAGATATGCAGTTCATATCGTTAACGAGAGTTGATGACAGGAAAGAACCCTGAGGGTCACCACTACTGATAGCTTAGGAAGAGGAACAGTGGCTTTGTCGAAGACAAAGATGGAAGGATAGAAACCCTAAGATGACATTTTGCAGATTATTGATTTGTGCCGGACTCGAGCGAAAGCCTTTAATCTCAGACGCGATGGCAAAGGTTTCGTCAGTACCGAATGGAGGATGACCAAGAGCCAGAAGAGAGGATGAGAAGATCGCCATGGTGTCCTTGCTCTCTCCAGACGATTATATTCAGTTTAGGATAGACTTTCCAAACTGGAGATTATTTATACCCTTCATCAATCCATTTACTAATAAAAAGCTTTCTTGAATTAAATAAAATCATATGGAGGTAGCAATAATGAAATTGAAGATAAGCTGTCTTAGCAAAACGTTTACTTTTCGTTCTTCTATCGAGAAAGGTTTTCCTGTGATTGTTGGTTTTAAGTTGTTTGCCTTTTACCCATCCGGGCAGGGGACGTTATTTTCGTTTTGTTCTCGTCATCCCCTGACGGTTATAATCAGATTTGGGTTTACTTTCTTCTTTTGAAAGTTCTATTGAACGCTACAGCCCTTCTGTAGTGCTTTTACTGTAGCCCGACAAAGATCCGTAGCACTTATCGGCTTGAGAGTCGATTTCGCTAGTAACTAAGGAGACGCAATCCTACCTCGTTACTAAGGTGCACGGGATATCATGGAACCAAAATACAGTATTTCAGATTGTTTAAATGGCCCAGTTTCGCAAGATGAAAACAAGCCGACCACAGTTCGGAATATCTCTCCCCATCTGAACGAAGTGGTCTGGAGGCAGCAAGAATCCAGTGAAATTTAAGTCACCAGGCTGAAGGGGTTAACGTCTTCAACACGATATTTCACTCTTGCTATCTCCTGACAATATTAATTCGGGTTACGAGATGCTTTTCAAACTGGAGGGTCTAGGTATAGTCTCCTTTAATCCCAACATTAAATGAGAAGTGTTAAGGCAGTGCTAAGAACAAAGAAAAAGTATGTACTGAAGGAAAGGGTGTAGCAAGGACGAAGGGTGGCAGGGGCGATGGAAACAGTGACTTGAAATACTAATGTACCCGTTGGAGTAGTGGACGGCAGTACTAGTTCCAGCCGTAACGCACAGTAGTGAAGCGTTGACGGAACATATATCAAGGCCGAGGGTTGTTGAAATAAGTTGTCTTAGAACTGTCTATGAAGCGATATGGAAAATCTTGAGCAAATGAAAGCACTCATGAGAAATGTGGTGCAATGGCTGATACATTAGGAAATGAGATAATTCAATCATGTGGAAAGTATGGAGAGTAAGAGACTGATCAAGAGAACGTGCGAAAATTATGTAGTTTGGTACAGAAGAAGTGGCAGCATTATAATGTTAAATTAAGAAAATTTGGACAAAATTTAAGGTCTTAGCCTTATATTTAACACCAAGACAAAGCATATAATTTTCTAGCATAGTCAGAAAATATTTAACATTTTAAAAGCACGTCAAATGTAAGAGCTGAAAAACTGAATGTGAACTGATAAATGGGACTGGAACAATATAAGCTATGTACAATTAATTACATTAGTACTCTGAATATAGTTTTCTTTGTCATAAACAAAGAGCAACATTTGCCCTTTTCATTAAATGTATTAGACTGGTGGTGTAGAAGGTGGTATAGGTTACAGATGCTGTAGAAGGTGGTTATGCCTATGGACCTGTACTATGACGTGCTGTTTTTTCATGTCTCTTTGTGTAACTGTGGATCTGCAAGTAATGGAAACTCTAATTCAGCCATTTCTGCACACTAGTTTCCAAAAATTTCTCATAATATGATAATGCTGTTTTGGCTTATTCTTGAGAAGCTGATGTAATGAATGATTAAGTTGAAAGAAGACTGGCAAACGAAGTATCGCCAAAAATGATTATATATATAACCGTGTACGCCAACTACTGATATATATCTTCTCTCTGTGAAATACTCAGTGATTGAAGCAAGCAATAAGTTTAGCATAATTTCATCAAATTTCACATTATTATTTTTCGTCGACTTAGCATTATCCTGCACGAAAAATCTTGTCACCCTGAAGAATATGGAGAGGTAAGGTGCGACAGCAGGTAGGGGAGGGAGGAGTGTCGTGGGAAGAGGATTCGTTTCTGCACAGCAGAAGAAATGTCTGGCAGTTATTTTATTCAAGTGACCTCACAGTGCGCGACGTCAGACAATTGATTGATAGATGTTATGTAGAAGATACAAGATTAATCGCAAGAGAAGAGCATTTCCTCCCTGTAATGTTCAGGAGACAAGATGAGATACTCTATGCATACGAGGCAGAGGAGGAAGGGTCTTGCGGGGTTAGCCCCCCTCCCCCAGGAGTAGGAAACTGTCTTTTCAGGGCAAAAGCCGATTTTTTAGGGCAAGTGCTGGGTTTTCAGAGCAGATGTTTCTGATGGTGTACTGGTACCTTTAAAAAGAATTGTGGTGGAAGCTATTCGAATCGTCATGTGAAGAAGAAGGGATTCTCCTTAATTTGAGGGTAAACTGATTTAATTGCTTCTGGTTCTGATACATATTCAGTAATCACTGTCAGTTTTCACGTGAATATAAATTTGAGCACAGTATTTTAAGCATATAAGTTACTTACAAATAATTTATCGATCCTGCGAATTATCAGTCCTGTGAAGCAGGATGGTAGCATTTTCGGCACCTTACCCTATACCGTTGCACGAGTTTCAGCCTGTGTGTGTGTGTGTGTGTGTGTGTGTGTGTGTGTGTGTGTGTGTGTGTGTTTGTGTGAACTCATCCTTGGCTGTTTGATGGATTAGAAAGAAACGTCCCAGGTGAATTTGTCTGGTTACTGGGAAGGCTTTCCACTATATACAATTTTCCATACACGACTTTTAGAAGGGGTCAGCCCCCCCCCACTAAATTAAAAACTCTCCGAAGTAGCGAAAGAGAGAAGATATGTCTTTGATACTTTAGTACAAGTTGTGCACTGGACTCTCATCTATAATGTAATATTTGGGGAGTGCGATCACCACAATGGTTCTTGGGGGTCAGCCCCCTCCCAAAATAAAATCAATCAGAAATAGGGGAAAGATTAGAGTGAAACTTCCCAGGTGAGTTCGTCTGGTTATTCCGAAGATTTCCCACTATGTAAAATTTTCTAACTGTGATCTTTAGGGGGATCAGTCCCCCCTCACCAAATAAAAAATTCTCAGAAGTGGTGAAAGAAGGCCATACGAGTATATGGCTCTGGTATCTTAGTGAATGTTGTACAGTGAACTCTTATCCATAATGCAATATTTAGGGAGCGTGACCCCCCACTGATTCTTGGAGGTGATCTGCTCCCTCTCCAAAATAAAAACAAATGGTGCCGGGCACAACAAACCTCGCCTGACAGCAGTTATTTTGCTACTTAATCGTTACTGCCATTCATTGTTGGTACACAGTAAGGTAATGATGCAAATGTTTTCAAGTTACACCCTCTGAAAATCCGTGATCTTGCTTTTGACCTTTCAAGGTCACTCAAGGTTAAAGGTCATGGTGTCAAATGAAAGTCCATACGAGACTTTCTATATCTTGATAATAGTAAATACGTCTATCTTCAACGAATTTTGAGTTATAGCCCCCTGAATATCCGTGACCTTGAGTTTGACGTTTCAAGGTCACTCAAGGTCAAAGGTCTTGATGCCAAATGAAAGCCCATATTACGAGTTCCTGAGTGTTCTGAATAGTAAATATCCTATCTTCAACCAGTTTCAAGTTATAGCCCTTTGAAAATCCACTACCTTGATTTTGACCTTTGAAGGTCAATCGATTACCTCTAAAATTTAATCACTTTCTTTTGGGACCAGTGCCCACATATCCTGAAAGTTTCACGTGATTTAATTCAGCCGTTTTTCCGTAATGTTTCAAACAAACAAACAAACAAAAACAAAGAATCTCGACCAAAAGCAACACCTCGTCGGACTCAGTCCGGGCGAGGTAATGATCAGAAATGTGGGAAAGAGAGCACATGGATTTATACGAAATCGGCACACATACCGTATCTTTTCTCTGAATGCACAGGAAGAAAGTGTACATCTCAGTTTTTATGTTCTGTATACACATTATATATATTCGTGTACGAGGCACATTTAACGTTACTAATTTGGAAAGCAGGGCAGTATTTTTAGGAGAAACTTCTGCCCCCCCCCTTCTTGGTGGTACCCATATAACCAAACACAGGGTGATGTGGAGCCCCTGTTAACGCTGATGCGGTGTCCATCCAGGAACCAAACCTCCACATTCTTCCCCAAGCCTCGCTGTGGTAAGGCGGTGTCTGCCACAAGGGAACTTTGGTTCGCTACACGGAACAGCCTAGCAGGGGAGATTGCTTGCTTGCGGTTGATGAGTCTGCTCGGCCAGACAGACCAGGCTTACCTAACAACAACAACTCCTCTGAGGAGGTGGAGCCACTCTTGCGGGGGATGTATCCCCTGTAAAAACCCTGGAATCTGGGTGAGTGGGAACGTTGTTGTTGAATTTAAAATTTACATGTATCTCTTTCCGATATCTGTTATATTACTGTTTTTCACATGCTACTTGCTACTTTCACAGATTGGGTCATCATTTGTGATTAATACTCACCTGTTAATATGCATCACACCTACATAGGATAAAGCTGAAATAGAAACATGACGAGCTGTTTATTGCCCGAGTTCTAATAATGACAATCAACTGCAAGAATGGAAAATGAGGTAGGCTCCAGTTGCAAGGCTCACAAAAGAATTCACTGTAGTAGAGTAATGCGTGATACTGTGAATTTTTCAATGTCTTGGGTAGTTGTCACAATGGCCAGTGTAATGATAAAGAAGACGAAAAGCAGATTGGTTGAGTGCGTTTAACTCGCTTAGTCCAAAGTCGTTTTTTTTTATTCTTGTTGTCCCCAAAGCATTTTTTTTTTTTTTTCAGTTTAGGAAGGATTGCTAGAAGTGAAGAAGTTACTGAAGGCTACATCTAATCCCATCCAATAAAAAAAAAAAAAAATCTCAGTTTTAATATTAAAGACTGGATATTGAAAAAATATTAAAAGATATTATAGAAAAAAAATATATATCATCGTAGTGAAGTGATTAAGCGACCAAGAGGCCAATAAAGCAGACCACAAACGATTAATGTATTCCAGGTTCTGGCAACATCTTCAAGCGGGCTGGAGAAAACTGTAGGGAATTTGTTCTGCCAGGCTTCAGTACCTTACTTTCAGATGAGTAAAATCGTCTGGCGTTAGCTGAGATAGAATACTACAGCTGTTCCGATTTTGAGACGGTTAATGGTGACAGTAGTAAACTCAGGCTCCAATAACTCACTCAGATAAATCGTCTGATGTTAGCTGGACTGGAATTTTAATGATGTCCAGAAGCACGAGAGAGTTAAGAGGCAGTGAGAAGAAAAGAATTAGGAGTGAAGTTTAACTTCGGTCCGACGATGTCACATACATTATTCTTGCTGCCTGTTGTTGTTCTTGTGACCCCAGGCTCATATCAGCTTGAACCTGTTGGACTACTGGCTGCAGTCACCTTCTCCTTTACTCCATACTCCTCCTTTCGATCGATGAAGAGGTAGATGAGGGACGTTTGCATAGCTGAGCAGTGGAACGGCTCATTTATATCAGTGCCACTAACTGAAGGAGTCCCTCCCCAGCATCATTCTTATCGTTACCAAACTATTTTGTGAAACTTAGGGGAGTTACCTGGTACTGAAGATGGTTAATAAAAGCTGCAACTAATCTCTCCAGTTGTTGTTTTCGTGTTTTTTATTCCCTGGTTTGTCTGCTCCAGTAGACTCATTGGCCATAATAAGCAGCCACCTTCCTCTGGCAGATAACGCCTCACCATGGTCGGAACAGGGTCTTTCCACGTGGCAAAGTGCAGGAAATTTGGAGGTATTGCCCCCAGGAGGAGAAGCTGAGTTTAGGAGATATGTATGAGTAGTCTGTAGCCGGACTTTGACTGCTTTGTGTTGTGCAAGCTTAGCTACCGGGCTTTGGCCCCACGTCACTCTCGTGGCAGTGCCTCCCGTGACAATGGTAACCACTTACCAACTATCTCTTGGCGGGTTAATGGGTGCTATACCATGTCCAAAGATGACTCGGGCCTATATCAGGGCGGAAGCGTCCACCTTCCCAGTGCTGGATACATGCTCCGACTGCATACCCCCTGCCCCGTCCAGCGAAGACGTTAAATAAAAAATGTCACTAACCCCTCCAGTGAAGGGGCTAAATGAATCCCGTATGTATCTCACAGCTCGAAAAGGTTATCCTAAGCAAAACAAAAACGTCAGAAAGTGGCAAGTGTATAACATACGACTTTTGGGGGGGGTGGAGGGGAAAAAAAAAAAAAAAAAAATCGTCATAGTGTGCAAAGTAGCCTACACCAACCTCAACTCATTCTTGCTGTCCAAACAGTTTTATTCAGCTCAGGAGAGACTTTTCTTACTGAGGAATTAGATAAAACCTACAATGACCTCTTCATTGTGAGCGGGATGACGTTAGTTTAGAAATTGTCTGGAGGCAGCGAGAATAGACTAATATGTAATCATATTGAAGGTTAACGAATATTGCCCTTCTCCTTTCACCTTTCAGTCTTCCTTCATTTTCTTTTAGTTCTTCTCATTTACCTCTTTTCCTTCATATTGGCACTTTATATACCCGTACATAATTTATTTAGTCTTCAGCTTTTGTCTCTCAGCTTCCAGTATCTTCCTTCATTCTCTTACTTTCTCTTAGTCTTTTTTCGCTTCACGATTCCTTGCCATCACAGTGAATTTCTTTCATTTCTTCTCCTCTCGCTCAAGGGGTAACCTCTCCTTTATTCTTTCTATACCTCCCTTATGTACTCTCTTTGTTCTCTCTCTCCCTGTATCCTCTCTTACATTTCTCCCTTACTATCTTTGCTTTTCTTCTCTGCTCTGTCTCCCCCTTCCTCTGGCTTTACATCCCGACGGTTAACTCTATCTCACCCTTACTTTCTTTTCTCCTTCCTCCTCTCATTCTCTCCTATACTCCCAAAGTCGGGGTGGAAGTTAAAGTGAAGCTTGAACTTGGACAGAGAAGTGGATGTAGGAAGCGTTGAGTCCGGAGTGGCGAATGTTGAAAGCAATTAGAGAAGAAAAGTATTTTTGAAGAATTCAGTCGTCTCTCAATCATCCCTCGTCGCTTCCCGTTTGACTGGCAAAGCTGCAAGCAAAAAATGGAGTGTTTTTTTCATACTGCTCTTTGTCTTGATCAGGATGACAGTTCTTCTTCGTCGGGTGGATGCTGTTGGAGTTCCGCAGATTTTATTTGTTGGATAATATTCCTGTTTTTTGCCCTCAGGTGCGATCTTCAATTACCCTTGTCAAGCAGCAGCTCCAGACACTGCGTCTCCCTCGTCATTTTGTCCTGGTTTTCTGGTTTGTATTTTTGTTGGTTCTCCTAATGTTGCAACTCCTCTTATTCCCGTTGTTTTGGTCGGCAGTTTAGCTGACCGAGTACTCTGCCGAACTTGATCCTTTGTCTTGGTGTCATTCTTGGCAATAGACCCTATATTGTTTTCTTGGTATTCCTCTTCTTGGCTGCCGGTGCAGAAGTGAAGGACTTGAAAGACTCAGGGATGATAATGATGGAAAGACAGTTCGCTGGTCTGCAACGATGTCAGCTGTTTTGTCATCGCCGGGGAAGACTCGTACATGGTGATTATAGCTGTGGCCATTTCACCTCTACGGCGCCGTTCCTTCTGGTTGGGGCGATGTTCCAGGGTATGAATACATCCTTTTACATCCTACCCTATAGGATCAATGACCTCCCCAGCTTCAGGCCTTTTGCTCCATTTGCATTGTTAAGCTTTACATCCTCTCTGTCGCCAACACAGCGCCGATGCTTCTGTTTTCACACTGATGGCGGTGTATGTTAGTGGACGAACACATCCACTCCAGTGTCAGCACAGGTTAAGGTCGCCGTACCTGGCATTCAAACAGCATCACTTAACCTGGCCTTTGTTTCTGGAGACGAAATCCATTGTCTGGGCCTTGGTAAGTGGAGACGAGAGGAGTGGATGCTGTAGGTCTTCCTTGAGCTCTTGATGGTGATGCCCCCCTCAGTGGAGCGAGGGCTGTTCTGCTCATACTCTTTCCCTCTCTCATTTCTGTTATTCCATCGCTAGTGTCTTTTCTCTCCTTACTTCTGTTTCCCTGCATAATTCTCTCCTGTCGCACCACCACCACCACCACCACCAGCTCCTCTCAACTCATGCACCACCACCACCGCCACCACCACCATCTCCCTCTGTCATCACCACCACCACCACCACCACCACAATCATCATCATCATATTCTCACTCTCCCCTCACCACCACCACCACCACCACCACCACCACCACCACCACCATCATGCACTCTCTGTCTCGACTATTAACCACACCATTACAACGACCATTTACCACACCACCACCACCACCACCATTAACTGCACCGCCCCATCATCACGGCCATCATTACCCACACCACCACCGTGCCCTCCAACCCCACCATTTCCCTCCATGACCACCACCATCTCTCCCTCGCCACCACCACTAGCCACATCACCACCATCCCCATCTTCTCCATCTCACGAGCACCATTTCCCCGCTCACCCTCACCACAACTACCACATTAACCACTCCCCATAACTACACTGTTACCAAATCTCTCTGGTGTTGGTAGTATTTATCCTACAGAAATGATGACTCCACCATTTTTGCCGCATATTGACTGAAATCGCTAAAAGCCCTCGAAACTCGCAGAATATGTGATATATTTCATCACTGGCTTAAACAGAATATACCATGGACATCCAGTGAAATGCAGCTGTTAGTCCTGTTACTGTTATTATAATATTATTTGGCCATCATCATCATCATCGTCGTCGTTGTCATCATTTATTCACTCATTCATCAATCATCATTCATAATAATCACCATCAGTCATCATCATTCATCAATCATCATCATCATCAGTCAGCATCAGTCACTGTTACTGTTATTGTTATTATTATTGTTATATTATTATTATTATTATTATTATTATTTATTATTATCCTCCCCCTCCTCCTCCTCCTCTTCATCATCATCATCATCATCGTCGTCATTATTATTATTATTATTAATATTATCATCGTCCCCGTCCCCGTCCTTGTCTTCCTCCTCCTCATCATCAATATCATCATAATAATAATATTAATAATAATTATTATTATTGTTGCTATCGTCTAGGTTATAGAAGGGTGAATTATCAGGTACTACAATGAGAATATGTGTTTATAAGTTTGTTAACCAGCCACAAAATCATCACTCTCAGGCAGGACACAGTCACCCACAAGTAGAGTCTATCGGTGATCCTTCTTCTGAGGGACTGCATAGGAAGTCGGAATTCACAGCTGACTTTCACAGTGTTACAGATATTACACATCTCAAATTCCCTTTTTCCCATCAACTTTTAGGAACTGTTGAAGGGTAATTAGCTTGTGTTGGCACCTGCGAGACTGTTGAGAATTAATTAGCTAGTTTTAACTTAGCTTCTGGTCCATAGAAAACATCAGCTGTACCGTGGCCAACCCTAATACGGGGATTACGTAACAGGGAAAAAGACAAAATTTTTAGATTAGATTAGATTATCATTATTACTATTGTTGTTGACTGTTGTTGGTGTTGTTGATATTATGTTTAATATTATGGACAAACTTTGAAAACCGTTACCTAAAAATCTCGTCTATCGTAGTCTGGTAGCCATTGATCATACCTAATTGAACTTTAATTATTAAGGTCATGGGTCAAGGGTCAGGGTCATTGGAGTGAATAGAAATTTACTCCAAGGGTATTATTATTATTCTCTCCTCAGAGTCTCGCAACGATTTCAGGAGAACCGGAGGCTGCGCAAGGAATCTGAAGGGCCCAGGGCCATTGCTGATAAAGAAAAAAAAATATCTCCAATGGAGTCAACGTCATTGTAAGAAACAGTAGCAGACACATGCCATCTTGGACACCTTTGTCAGATCCCTTGTTGATGTTACACAAGAAGATATCTCATGGTCTTCAGAACTTGTTTATATTACACATACCTTATCAAGGGGTAAAACTTACTTACTGTGGCTACATACTGAAAACATGTAACTAATTATCGCTAATCCGACCTCAGAGTCTCCCGAGAACCGGAGACTGCGCAAGGAATCTGAAGGGCCCAGGTTATGTGTCCTGGCATGGACCATTACTGATAGAAAAAAATCCAAATTTCCCCATTGGGGTCAAGGTCACTAAGAAACAGTAACTGGAGACTAGCGACTGTTCATAGGACAGTTACAGAGTTCTAGTTATTATTATTATTATTATTATTAATTATTATTATTATTATTATTGTTATTTAATTATGTTTTTTAGATGACTCAGTACTGACTGACTTGCCAAATGATTCTTTTTTATGTCGTATCTTTTATAAAGGCTCCAACACGTTTGCATGCGTCGGCTTTGGTCACCTAAGGGCGGTTCTCTAAGCTGCTCGATCTCTGGCAGTCTCCCAGTTTAGTCCCTTAGCTCTGGGGTCACTTGGCGACCTTGTCCCAGGTCTCGTTTTGGTCATCCGTTCGCAACCCTACCCCCGACTTCCACACTTCTCACCTTCCGCTCTCAATTGTCTTCCTCCATCCCCCCAACATGTCCAGACTATCTCATTCTACCCCTCCTCATCACAAGACCAGTACATTCAAGTCCCATCCTTCCTCTCAGCTCTTCAGTCCCAATCCTAGCCCACACAGGTTTGGCATTCAAGGACACGCTACACATCCATTCCATCATTGTCATTTCTGTACGCTTCAGCCTACGAATATACTCTTCCACTGCTGCCCACGTCTCTCAACCACACACCTTTACATTGCTAACACATGCTGCATACAAAGCTTCCATGGCACGGAGGGAGAGCCCTCTCAGTGTTTGGAGAGGCAACAGCTCCATGAACCTCCTACAACCACTCCTTACCCTGGCCACAGAGCTAGCACCAGCTCCACCTCGAACACATAACATGTCTCCCAGGCAACAAAACTCCTCAACACACTCAAGAAACTCTCCAGCAAGATCAGTCCCTTCACGCCTGACAATCTTTTCATGTTCCCCTTAACACACTGCACCTACGAAACAGCATTGTTTCCCAGCCAGCCTCTTATACCACTGCATCTGTTATTCACCCACTTATCACAAACACTGCACAAGATGGAGTTATTTCCCACACCCTTGAGGTAAACTGCATTTGGCCACACTCCCACCCCCAGGAAACCATATGGTAACGATATAACCAAGTGACGATATATGGTCTAGTGGGTGAGGGCACTCCAACGAGATAGGATCTGCGAGGGTTCACACTGGATGGATGACTTGGGCTTATTGGCTACATAATGTCACTCTGGCAGGAGATGCTGGTCATCTTTGCCTTATGTCGGGATTTAGCAGACTAGCTCAGGGACCCTACGACCAGGATGGTGCAAAATAGAACTGGTTACTGGATATTTTGTTATTATTATTATTATTATCATTATTATTATTATTATTATTTTACTACTACTACTACTACTGCTACTACTATTACCACTTTTTTTTTTTTTTTCGTTAGAACACTGGTGTCCAACAAACTATGTAAAGCTTATCATCTAGGCTGTTGCAACATTATTAACTGCAGCACAGCGAGCACGATTGTCTATGTAATTCTCACTACCGCCAAACGATTTTAGTGGGCTTGGGATGGCGTCCTCTTAGTGAAGGCATTATAAACTGTATCCACGAACCCCTTCACAATGATGACGCCTTTCGTACTTCATTATTATTAGCACTACGCAGTTGTACACTCGTTAAAAAAATAAAACTGAAACAATTTATTCTTTACATTTTGAAACGACGGAGGAAGCATTTGAAATCAGTCTCCAGCAGCGTTTTATGAATGCGTATCCCTTCCCTTTGATACAGCATGTGAAGTACGCTGTCCATTCAGAAACATTCACCTTAGTGGGAAAAAAGAGCACTTTGTGAAACCTTGGATTACATGTTTGAAGGTACTTTTTCGGGCGAGTGTACACAGCTTAAGGGAGTCCTCTCGTAATGAAGGGGTTGATGTAGGAATTGGTGAATCATTATATCCAGTTCTCAACCCCTCCAGTACGGTAACGTATTGTTGTTTTTCGTTTTTGCTGTCGCTGCACCATTTTTTTTTCCATTTCATTTGGTACCTCAGTGAATGAAGGGGGTAAGAAACAGGTGCCAACAAGAAGGAGCACTCAGATATTGCAACACCTGTGACCACCAACTGGTCTACGGGTACAATATATGAATTTGCCTCCCTGACCAACACCGCCAACAGGTTAGACTACTCTCAGAACTGAATTACTTCATTTATCCCATGCCTGGTTGTTTGAGTAGACTTTAACAAATGACCTTGACCTTTGACTTTTCCCTCTGAACCTGTCCTTTGCCTGATTGTTCTCATAATTCAGTCTGTATTCTTGTTTTAACCTCAGTCCAGTAACACACCTTGCCCCACAATGGATTTTAAAAAAAATATGACCTTGCCACGTGCTCTTGATCCTTCACCAAATGTTTTAAAAACCATAAGTCCATTTCCTTGGTGATCTCCAACACACCCCTCAGATTTGATCCAGAGCAGATCAAAATTATTTTACATGTTTTTTTCATAGACACACAGGTCGAACTTTGACATTACTACGTGACCTTGACCTTCAACCTGTTGTCCTGATAAGAACAGTAGGTCAACTTCTTGGGTGATCTTCAACACATCCTCCAAGTCTTCTTGAAATAAAATGAACACTGCATTAGTTAGGGTACTTGTTCGTACAAATGAGTTGAACTTTGAGCTTATCCTGGGACATTTACTTTTGGCTGATTGTTCTTTTGTTCTTGCCTGAGCCTTAACTCCTCCGCCAAGTTCGGTTCAAATAAAATCAAAAGTGAGTTGACCTTCCCCTGTGACAATTCGCCGGACGGAATGCTCTCAAAATCGAATCATTATATTTTTGCCTTGTTCTCACCCTTCCACAAAGTTTAGTCCAAACTGGGCAAAAAACTGATTAACCTGACTTGCCCTGCGATCTTTGCCTTTGATCTGTTGTCCTCGAAAACAGCAGCTTCACGCATTGCCTGACCCTCAACCATTCCGCCAGCTTTAGTTGAAATCGAATCAGAACTGAATTATTTTGTCAACAAACACCTCACCCTTTAATTAATTGTTCTTACGAGTGAATCACCCGTCATGCTTTACCGTCTACCCTTCCACTAATTAATTGTTCTTACGACTGAATCACCCTTCATGCTTTACCGTCTACCCTTCCACTAATTAATTGTTCTTACGACTGAATCACCCTTCATGCTTTACCGTCTACCCTTCCACATAGTTTGGTCTAAACAGAATAAAAATCGCTTAAACTGACGTAGTCCTTTGACCTTAACCTTTGATCTCTTCTTGAAAAAGAGTTTACTCCTTGGCTGGCACACACCATTTCCAACAAGTCTGGTTAAATCAGATAATTTTTTTTCAGTTCTTTTGTTACCACACACACACACACACACACACACACACACACACACACACACAC
>JAGKTI010015873.1:0-20032 GCA_018397915.1 Birgus latro
AGGATGAGATGGAGGGATGGAGTGGAGAGGTATATGAGAGAGGGGGGTGTGAGTTGGGAGCGTGGTAGTGAAATGGCAGGGGACAGAGTGACATGGAGGCGATTTGTTTGTGGCCACCCCGTTCGGGATTGAGGCGTCTGGCTTCTCCCTCCCGAGGCCGCAGTCCTCCACCTGTGAGGGGCACCCACTTCTCCTCGGCCTCACCCGAGATACCTGGCGTCCTTCACATCCCGACCATGGCCCTGGCAGTACCCCGGGCCTCCCACCTCCTGGCCCTCTTTGGTCCTAGTTTCGAGGGTCCCAATACTCCAGAGGCTGCCTCCCGATGTGAAGTGATGCCCCCACCTCCTGCAGGCCTCCCTCCTACCCAAGGCCGACACTTGAACCTCCAGAGTGTGTGAGGATGCTCTCTCCCTCTCCCTCTCCGGCAGTCACTCCCTGTCCTGTGTGGGACTCCTCGACTCCCCTAGTGTTCCCTGAGTGTGCCCTCCCCTTAGTGAACAATTCCCTCCCCACTCCTCCCCAGTGTTCTTATGTTCTCCCCAGTACGAGTGAACCCAACAGTGATATCCCGTGACTTTCCGTAGACCCAAAATCCTACTCCAGGTTCAGTGTACTCCACGGTGATATGAGGGAGAAACCTCTGAAAGACAGGTGTGAGGCAAGAATTCATTGTGTAGCCCTAAGACAGACACGTAATGTGCCAGAGACTCATCATGAACCAGTGTGCCACACTGCTATTATATTCTGTAACTAAAGCTGTTGTAACTGAACTCTGGAAGTGCCACATGTAGTATTCCATATTGCATTGTTCTTCCCAAATCTGGTCAATATATGTGCTGTACTGGTTTGCCTGTGTTTTTGCCCTGTTACTTGGGTAAATGTTCTAACCTGGTCAGGTAGTAAAGAACCCCATAAGCTTGTGCCTGTGACTTGTGGTGCGAGGAGTCATGCCTTAAGACACAGCGGGAAACCTGAGGTTTGAGCCTGTGTACTTACGGAGTGAGAGGTCGCGCCATAAAAACACAGCGCATAACACTGGTGGCAAGCGGTGGTCCTTGACCCAGTAGTCACTAGAACACCAAGGAACATTAAGGGAAACCATCAAAATGACCGTCAAAACGCACATTCCCATACTAAGATTTGACCACGAACAATACGATATCGACACCTACATGTGTATGATTGAACCGTTACTCAACATAGGCTTTGAAAATGACAAAGATAAAATATCAGTTACTCTGCCAAACTTGGGAAAGATAGTCTCCTGCATCGCAACCAAAATTGTCCCTGATCTTACATGGGCTCAATTTAAGGGCATAGTAACTCAAGCTGCCACCCCATCACTAGGTAAGGTCATCACCCTGTCACAACTAGATGTCCTTACCTACGACTATAACCTGGATGACACAGGCCAGGCGACTCGTCACTGCCACCTACCCCGGAGCAGACACAGCATCCCGGGACGTTCACACATTCAACACCCTCATCAGGATCCTACCCAGCAACGTCAAAGAATATTTTAGCATTCATGACCCCTCGGGAGATCTTGATAAGGACATACAATTGGTACGCCACCTCCTCGCCGCCCGCCGTAACCCACAGCACATCGGAGCAATCAGTCGAGTCCCAACCAACAAGCCGCCACACCAAAAACCCCAACCAGCCCTCAGCTGCACCATACAGCCTACTTCACCACCCATCCCACGGGCCCACCCGAATAAACGGCGCCCATCCACAAGAGATACAAACAATCTCATCTCCATTAATCCTTGGGAATTCTTGGCATGCAACAACAGGTACCCCAATCACGATATACGAGAGCAGCTTAAAGCATCCCGATGGAGAAAGAATAACCAAGGACGGCGCAAAGTCTCCTCCGTTGACGAGGAACTTCAGAACGAAGACACCCCCACAACTGACTACGACTCCGGGGAACCAGAACCCAGTGAGGAGCTTACCCTGGCTCACCTGGATTTTTAGGCCCACCCCTGCACCTCCCCACGGTGGCGGGGGCCACATCACACATGTACCATCCCCCGGTCTATGACAAAATGACCTTAAACCGGAAATGGGCGAGGCTCCTGGTTGACATGGGAGCAGTCAGATCATGCCTATATCACCATTTCTACTCCCGGCATGCCTCAACTTTTGGCCCCCTACTCCACAGCACTGCCCACCTCATAGACGCAGGGGATGGGCCCCTGCCCATCCTTGGGGAGACAAAGGCACTCACGGCCACCACCCATCAGCACACCTTCACCAAGCACAAGTTCACAATATCTGCATGGCATACGATGGCTATCTGGGCTTCGATCTCCTCCAGAAGCTTCGAACCAACATAGATTGCCATAAGCGCCGTCTCCACTTCAGGAACCCACCTACTCCTAACACCTGACTGCCGTGCACATGCCCCACCAAACCCCCCCAACCCACAAGGCCCCACCCCTATCCAAACCGACATCCACCACCTTCCCCACCACCATAGCCTCCGCCCTCACCATTCCCCCCCCCCACGAAGCATGGCTCCAACTCCATCGCCCTGATGGAAACTCCATCCTCTTCTCCCCAACCCCACTCACAGGAGAATCTGCCACCTGCCTCCTCTCCCCCACTTTCCTACCTCCACATGTCACCACTGTGCAAGTGGCTAACGTTTCGAACACTCCCCTCACCCTGCCGAAAGGCCTTGTCATAGGTAACATGGTAGAGGCAGAGCCATGCAACGACCACACCCCACCAGCCTCCCCCAGCCTACCCCCAATCCCTTCCCACCCTAACCAACATCAAGCCCTGTCCCTCCAAAAACTCCTCCATGACTTCCAAGACATATTCTCCACGGGCCTCACAGACATCGGCCATACAACCTACCTGACCCACGAAATACACACCACAGGACCACCCATCTGCCAACACTCCAGACAAAAAAACTCAAATCAAAGGGCTGAAGAAGACCGGCAGGTCCAGAACGTGCTCAGTGCCGGCGTAGTTTCTCCATTCACTAGCCCAGTGCCCCCCCCTGTGTTTAGAAAAAAAAAAAAAAAAAAAAACGGCACCACTCGGTTCTGTATCGACTACAGGCGATTAAACGATCTCGCCACCAAAGATGCCACTCCCCTACCCCATATAAACGACTTTCTTAAAGGGTGAACCCTTCACATGGACACCAGAACGATTGGACGCCTTCCAAATGCTCAAGAACAAATTGGTCACTGCTCCAATAGTAGCATTTCCAAACTATTCCCTGCCTTTCCGCCTATACACCGACGTCTCCCTTGTAGCAATTGGAGCTGTCCTGGCACAAGTGCAGGAAGGACGGAACACATAATCGCCTGCACCAGTCGAACCCTTAACTAGGCAGAGAGAAATTACACGGCCACAAAATGAGAATGTCTGGGAGTCATCTGGGCATTAGAACATTTCCGAGCCTACCTTTCCGGAACCCATGTTACCATCATTATGGATCACCAGTCGCTCCAGTGGCTACGCCAGAGGGTGGAGTCAAAGGCTTTTCGTCTCATTAACTCTCCTCCTTTTACTGATTCCCTTCAACCTTTGTCTCTTCGCCGCACTGTTGCTTCTTTATCTCTCTTCTATCGCTACTTCAACGGTCACTGTTCCTCTGAACTGTCTGCTTGCATCCCTCCACCTCTACGACGGGCACGTAGTACCCNTCTAGCAACAAACTCTCATCCCTTTTCTGTCCAACTCTCTAATGCAAGAGGTAACCATTACTCCCAGTCCTTCATTTATGCAACTGGTCAACTCTGGAACTGTCTTCCTCTGTCTGTATTCCCTACTTCCTATGATCTCCAGTCTTTCAAACGCAGTGTGTCCAGGCATCTCAAAATGAACGGATCTTGAATTTGGCTCTCTTTTGTGTTGTTTTTGCTTTTTCTTGGAAGGAACAGTATACAGGCCTGTGGCCTTTGGTTCCTTCCTCCTTGCATAAAAAAAAAATGTCTAAGTATGTAGTGATGTCGCATTGTTCTGGGTCAAATTTTGGTAGGGGTACATGTGTTTTGGCTGCCATTTTCCCAATTTTCCTAGTCATTTTTCCCACCGTCCGGGTCAAGAACCACCACTAGCCACCAGTGTTATGCCACATATTTGTGGGTCGACTTCTTGTTCTTTGTACACATAGACAAGAGGTGAACTTATTACCTGTTGGGTTTCTGAAGGGAGACTTCTTGTCCCATCAAATACGCAGACTCACAGCGGGTTCTTATTCAAGACCGGGTCAGCATTCTAAGGAAAGGACTGGGCACAAAAACAAGACAGTGAATTGTTAGACACATGTATTACAAATAACTTCCCAGAGTGGGTTAGTACAAGGTTTTACTGAATTACAGTCTGTCTCTATACTGGTTTAGGGAAAGTATGGTAGAATACACCCAGTATTTACGGTACTTTTATTACACTTATACTTTGGACACAGAAATACACTTGTTAAAATTTCCCAATATAGTATAGCACTGGATGGCACTGATACTAAGGTTCAATTACATTAACACTAAGTTGATAGATACAAATCTGGTTGGCTGTCTATCACGGAAGGAGCCGGCTACACTGTAGCGCACTGAGAGGGGGGACTGCGGTATTTTAGAGAAACTCTCGGAGATGGCTAGACACATGGTGACTAACGTGCCTGTACACTGGGGAGTGGGAGGATTAATAATCAAGGGTATGGCATGATCGATACAATATAGTTTTCCTGTTTGGTCACCGTGGTATTTCATTCACTGGGGGGGGGGGTGAGTGACATTACACAAGCAGCGGGGGCGCATGGGACTCCATTCGTGATATACCATAGACCAGGATCATTAGTGGGCTCATCCAATCTTATACTCTGGGCGTTTCTGGTCAGGAGGCAGGCCTGATGCCGGGTCTGGGATGGGCCCGGAGAGGTCCCACCAGCAGGTAAGTTGCGCCCAGGTGCACAGGGCGGCTTCTGGGGTGTCTGAGGAACCAGGGTACTGGAACACGGGGTGGCTGGACTGTGGCAATGGCTGGAGGGCGGCGTCGCTGTCAGGGCCGCCTCATGGGAACCTTGGGCTGGGGGAGTGGTCGACAGGGCCCGACGCTGGCTGTTATGTCTGCTGGAGCTCCGCCTCAGCTGCTGCTCTCACTGGCGGACCTGAAGGGAACTAAGGCCTTGGGTAGGGCCCGGGTCCTCCCCAGTTGCTCCCTCTGCAGGGGAGGGGGTGCGTCCCACCCGGCCACAGGAAACCGGGTGGGCCAGGCAAGGGATTTCCCTGTCGGCAGATATCCTGGGAACAGAGGGTGAGGAGTGGATTGTGGCCAACTCTGCCTCCCCCGTATGGCTAGTGGCTGGCACGGCGGTTCCCCTGCCCAGTTGGAATTCAGGGCTAGCGCGAGACATAGCTCACTCCATCCTGTCTCTGTAAGGGAAATGAGAATCTCCTGTAGGAGAAGAGCGGACTATGGCCTGCTCTGCCTCTGGCTCGACGCGGCTAGTGGCCAATGTCGTGGTCCTACAGGGGACTATAACTCTGGTACGGCTAGTGGCCTGTATCATGAGCAGGGAGCACTAGTAGCAGAGGGACGGACGATGGCTGGTGCTGCCTCGTACCAAGCATGGCTTGTGGCCGGTGCTGCAGCGCTACTCTGGGGGGAATGACTACAGGTAGTCGGTCGACGACTGGTGGCCTGTCCTGCCCGACCGATACGGCTTGTGACCCGTGTCACGGCCCTACAGTGGGGATGCAACTGGGGTATGGACTGTGGCTGGTTCTGCCCCTTTCCCGGTATGGACTGTGGCCGATACTGCGGCACTGCATGGAGTTGTAGAAACAACCCCACCCTTTACCTGGCGAGTAGATTTCCGGCCGAAGACTATAGTGGTACAAACTTAAACTGGCACGTTGGGTGGTGCAGGAACCTGTGTACAGTGTTGCCACTTTTCCATACTCTCTCTCTCTCTCTCTCCTGTGGGGTGTGCATCTCCCTGGGGAATTTTGTTGCTTTTATAGTAACTTATAAACTTGTGCTTTCATTTCTTTCTTTTGTTTTTATTAAATCTAAATATATATATGAAAATAATATATTATTGTTTTACATATGGTGCCAGATGACCTCGCTGTTGCGGCACCATGATTTGTTTTCTTTCATTCAGTCATTCTTCCCCTCCCTTCTTCTCTTCATTCCTCCATCTCCCCCTCAGCCTGACAATGCACTCAACACTGCTCCTGGCCTCCTTTCTCTCTCTCTCTCTCTCTCTCTCTCTCTCCAGGGAGATGCATCCCCCAGGCTCCTGGCCTACCTGCTCTCTCTCTCTCTTTCTTTCTCTTTCTCATCTGTGGTATTTTAGGATATATTTTGGTTATTTTCTTTTACATTATATTGTACATATCGTAAATTTGACTTTATTTCCACACCACCCGGGAGGGAAAAGTCTTGGCGCATTTTTTTTTAAGAGGTGTCCCCAGCAGGCACCTGTCTGTGTCAAGGCCACAAATGAGAGTGACACGAGGAAGCTCTCACCAGCTGAGACTGGGTCTGTGTGTTGCCGGTCACGAGGGTTTAATGTATTTTTTTTTTTACTAAGAAATTGAAATATATTTACTTATATTCCTGCACATTATCTTACTTATAATCATAATTGTGACATTATTACCCACCCCAGAACTATGGTAAAAGCAGATAAAAGTGACTACATTTTTTTAGCAATGCTGTAAAATATTTATGCCACGTTTCTGTATTGCTGTATAAATATTTTATGCAAAATAAGTTTTCTGTTCTTCCGTATATTATAATACATATGTTAAAATTGTATTCATGTGTGTTTACCTTATTTGCGATGCCTTTTACAAATATAACAGCCGTTTCACATTGCGCGTTTGGGAAACTTAGCATCACTGTACACAGGGTCCTGCCCCACCCAACGCGTCAGTTTAAGTTTGTACCACTATAGCCGCCAACGACTGCTACCTTCCTGGGACGTCAGTTGGGAGTAAGAAGGGCTTAGGGGAGGGATACAGGTGTGCTGTTCCTGTCCTGGGCTGCTCAGAGTCATCAGTGGACCCCCGGTGGTCCTTGGGGGACTGGGGGTGCTGATGTTGTCTGCACCGGCGTCTGGGTGGTGTGCAGCCCTTACCTCGAACTCCTGTATTTCAGTCACATTGTATGATAGATAGTAAGTTATGACATCTAAATATTTGCGCATGCATATAATTACAATGGCAGTAACTCAATACCATGGTACAACAATCAGTTATATTATGAATGAGTCATCTTGCTACAATAATATTACACAACATGTATTATAAGTTTCATAATCGTAGCGAATGCAGTCATGCTGCGGTCGTTGATAGTGATAGTGTACCTTGCAACTTCCTCTCAGACACAACAGCTTTGTTCGTTGCTTTGCATATAGAAATAGTTCATACACATACATAAACATACAGACATATATAATAACAGTTGCACCTACTTTTATTTGTCAGTATGTGATCATAATTTATTTTTACATTATTTTTATTTTCATAATTCGTGTTTTTTTTCTTTTTCGGTGGTGTCTGAGGTTGTATAATTGATGGCTAATCATTGAGACACTTTTTTTTACCCCTTAACCGTGGGTCGTCACTTCCGTGACGCTCGGGTGCAATGGATCATACCGCGGGGCGTCACTTTTGTGATTTTGTGTTGTTTTGAGTTCGCCCGGGCTTTCAGGTGGTGACTTGTATCATCTATCAGCACTGCCAATATCTAACAATAGTCAGAGCTGCCAATGTCATCAGTACTCCCATCCTTTGTTGACAATTTAGCCATTTCCCCCATTCTAGACTCCCCTCCCTACCTCCCCTCCATTACCCTCTCGTGTTGTCTGCTCAGCTGCTCTGCGCTATGTAAACCTTCCCTGGATTTTTCCAGTGATTTCATCCATTGAAATGAGCCCTATGCCCTATTCTTATATAAAATAATATATACATAAAAAAATAAGGTAATTGATAGTGCCATACACCTGGAATTGGCTAATTATCACTTGGCAACATCCAACCTGCACTCGTTCGCTAATTTTCCTTGCTTTTTCCCCCGTGAAATATGCCGTATGAGCTATTCTCGTAATATAAATGTATATAAGAAAGGAAGGGAAAAGCCTGAATGATATTTATATTCACCTGGAACTACCTAATTTATTATGTATTGTCTAGATTTCCTATGACTTATTTCTTAGCATATACATTAGCAGCTGACATTTTCAACTCTTGGCTACCCAGATACCTACATCTCAGTTCACTCCCATCCTTCAAGTTGGAGGCACATCGCAGTTGCGCCCCTCCATTTCTGCCGCTTTTGCACCCATTATAAAAGGCCCTGTGACCTCTACCCCTACTAAACATCGTGTGGGAAGCGGTAAAGGACTGTAGATATATATAAGCATAATAAAGTACTAGAAATAATAAAGTGTGAGTGTGTATATGAATAAGAAATGACAATACGAGCGGCGAATTAGCGAGAGTGGGAGGCTCGTACGCGCTCATATTTTACATTGCTTTCACAGTTTTTTTTTTTTTTTAGTATGGATTCCAAACTACTTGGAAATCATTGAATAGTGTTTCTTGTGTTAATATCTGGCAGTGGTATTCATATTACGGGAAGTCGGGAACTGTAAAGTGGAGACTTAGTTACCCAACTTCAGAAGTCTCCGCAAGTCCTACGGTAGTCGACGAGTGTTAAAAAAAAACATCCCAGGAGAAAGCTGAAGGTATGTGCCATATGCATATTTAATTATGATATTCTAGGACTAATAACTGATTTTTGGCAAATATTTTTAAAAAGTCAGTTGGAGCGTGGATTTGGCCCATGGGATGGGCACGGTGTGCCTCCGACAATCCCGTGGTTTAAGAGTTAACACTAAGTATTATGTGACCATATAACCACTGATTTTGTTATTTTATAAAAATATTTACATTATATACAACTATCTATAGACAATCTCTTGTTGTTCATTTGTATCTATGTTGTGTATGTGGCAATGTATGAGTCATCATTGTATGAAAGTCTTTATCATCAGAGTTGTATGAAAGATGATGTCCATTCTTGCTAACGTCATTCGTTGTTGCCATTTTGTTTGTTTCTTTTCTGTTCCTTGTAATTTAATTTGTCTGGGCACAGTAGATAGCTTTAGTTAATAACTGTTTGTTAAGTCTCTGTTAATCGTTTACTGGGTTAATGTGATGGTGTATTTTATTTATCACTTGCAGACTGATGGTTGCTTAGTTCTAATAATGAAACATGTGTTTTATGCATGTATAAATGTAGCTGAAATACAGGACTTAGGGGTAAGGGCTGCACACCACCCAGACGGCGGTGCAGACAACATCAGTACCCCCAGCCCCCCAAGGACCACCGAGGGTCCGCCGCTGACTCTGAGTGGCCCGGGATAGGAACGGCACACCTGTATCCTTCCCCGACGCCCTTCTTACTCCCAACCGACATCCCGGGAAGGTAGCAGTCGCCGGCGCCTAGTCTCTGGACGGAAATCTACTCGCCAGGTAGGGGATGGAGTTGTTTCTACAACTCCATGCAATGCCGCGGTACTGGCCATAGTCCATACCGGGAAAGGGGTAGAACCGGCCACAGTCCGTTCCCCAGTTGCATCCCCGCTGCAGGGCCATGGCACGGGCCACAAACCGTGTCGGTCGGGGAGGACAGGCCACCAGTCGTCCACTACCTGTAGTCGTTCCTCCCAGAGTAGCACCGCAGCACCGGCCACAAGCCGTGCTTGGTACAAGGCAGGACCGGCCATCGTCTGTCCCTCTGCCACTAGTGCTCCCTGTGCTCTATGGTATCGGCCACTGGCCGTACCGGAGTTATAGTCCCCTGTAGGACCACGATGTTGGCCACTAGCTGTGTCGAGCTAGAGGCAGAGCAGGCCTTAGTCCGCTCTTCTCCTACAGGAGATTCTCACTCCCTTTATGGAGACAGGATAGAGCGAACTGTGTCTCACGCTAGCCCTGATTCCAATGGGGCAGAGGAACCACCGTGCCGGCCACTAGCCATATGGGGGAGGCAGAGTTGGCCACAGTCCATTCCTCACCCTCTGTTCCCAGGATATCTCCCGACGGGGAAGTCTCTTGCCTGGCCCACCCGGTTTTCTGTGGCCAGGCGGGATGCACCCCCTCCCCTGCAGAGGGAGCGACTGGGGAGGACCCTTTCCCGGAACCTTGGCAAGACCTTACCCGAGGCCTTAGTTCCCTTCAGGTCTGCCAGTGTTATGAGGAGCCGAGGCGGAGCTCCAGCAGACGTAGCAGCTGGCATCAGGCCCTGTCGACCACTCCCCCAGCATGAGGTTCCCGTGAGGTGGCCCTGACACCGACGCCACCCTGCAGCCATTGCCGCAGTCCAGCCACCCCGGGTTCCAGTACCCTGGGTCCTCAGACACCCCGGGAGCTGCCCTGAACACCAGGGCACGACCTACCTGCTGGTGGGACCTCTCCGGGCCCATCCCAGACCCGGCGTCAGACCCGCCTCCTGGCTCCCTTCGGACCGAGCCCCTAGCCCCGCACCTACGTGTGTGGCCCTATGAAGGCGTGTCTCTCTGTCCACCCTCCTGATGGAGGGATCAACCTTCTGCCCACCAGTGATAGTGAAGAAGACGGACTTTACCATTGTGCTTCTCTTAGGCCTAGATATATGTATACGGTTATGTGTAACGTGAGTGATTTCTTACAGTGTGTTCTCGTGATTAAGTGACCAGAAAAGCCCAGAGTATAAGACTGGATAAGCCCATTAGTGATCCTGGTCTATGGTATATCACGAACGGAGTCCCATGCACCCCTGCTTGTGTAATGTTACTCACTCCCCCCTTAGTGAATGAAACACCACGGTGACCAAACAGGAAAACTATGTTGTATCGATCATGCCATCCCATTGATTATTAATTCTCTCCCTCCCCAGTGTAAAGGCACGCCAGTGTTCATAGAGCTACCCAGACCATGTCCTTTGGAAACGACACCCACAAAGTGATCGTGCCACCCCTTGTTTATTAACCCTCCCCCTCCCCAGTGCACAGGCACGTTAGTCACCGTGTGTCTAACCATCTCCGAGTGTTTCTCTAAAATACCGCAGCCCCCCTCCTCTCAGTGCGCTACAGCACAGCCGGCTCCTTCCGTGATAGACCACTAACCAGATTTGTATCTATCGACATAGTGTTAATGTAATTGAACCCTTGTATCAGTGCCGTCCAGTGCTATACTATACTGGGAAATTATAACAAGTGTATTTCTGTGTCCAAAGTATAACTGTAATAGAAGTACCATAAATACTGTGTGTATTCTACCATACTTTCCCTAAGCCGGTATAGAGACAGATTGTAATTCAGTAAAACCTTGTACTAACCCATCTCCGGCCAACCCAGAATCTATTGTATCTAGTGTTGTAATATTTGTCTCTGGGAAGATATTTGTAATACATGAGTGTAACAGTTCTTTGTCCTGTTTTTGTGCCCAGTCCTTTCCTTAGAAATGCCGACCCGGTCTTGAATAAGAACCCGCTGTGAGTCTGCGTATTTGACAGGATGAGAAGTCGCCCCTCAGAAATGCGACAGGTGATAAGTTCACCTCTCGCCTACGTGTACAAGGGGCGAGTAGTCGGCCCTCAAATACGTGGCATAACAGTAGCACTCATTGGGAGTAAATTAATGGTTTAATAAATGAATGAATATATACAGTATGTAATTGTAATTGTTGGTACAAGCACTTATTGCTTGAGATAATGTAGTTAATTGACGTAGATATTCGTATGTAAGTAGTAACTATAAAGTACATGTTTTTTGTTTGTGCAGAAGAGTTTTGTATATATCTGTGTATTGTATAAATGAAGTAACTGTGTAACTCACTAATTTTTTACCGTGATGGAAATGGCGAGTAGTGCCAGTGGTGAGTTGCTGCTGTCAGTTACGGGTTGGCTGACTCAGTGTTATCGTAGTTCTCGCTCCCCAGCAAAACCTTAGGACAGCGACTTCTCAATCTGGCAGCCGTAGTGGGTAACTGAGTAACGGAGATTAATGATGAGTAACGAAGAGTAAGATGAGTGGTGAGTGAGAGCTCTGGTGTGCTGCCTTGTCTTGACCTTGTCAGCTCTGCATTAGTGTGGTGGTTGGGAACGTAGGGTGGTTGGGGATTAAGTGGGGTTTAGTGGGGGTTTGTGAGTTGTGGGGTGGAAGTTGTACTCACCCTTTTCGCTTAAGTAGGGTAGGTTGGGGTTGGAAAGTGGGTGGGGTTTATGTAAGTTGTGGGGTTGTGAGTCAGCTGGTTTATTTGCTTGTTGCGTTGCAGTCTTGATAATCGTAGTTCACTGGTTTGTCGTTGAAGATGGAGGATCGTTTGTCTTGTATCTTGATAATGTAGAATCAAATGTAGAACTGAAGCTGATCTTTGTTACTGTATCGTCTTGCTTATGAACTTCACTGCAGAATTGTAGGCGTGGTATGTAAGTCCTCTCGCTACTTCGTTTGGTTGTTTCTTCCTCATAGGTAACTCGTTTTTCCTGCCGTATACTCGCTTGTTGGTCGTACAACTGTAGTTTCTTGAGTTGCCTGTAGAGTTGCTTGTAGAGACGTGATTAGGGACAAAAGTAAGTTGTGTATAATCTCGTTACTTCAATTGTAGCGTTCTTCTTTATCAGTTTTGACAATGTAAACTCGTAGACTTCTTGATCTGTAGGCTTATAGCCTCGTAGACTTGTTGGCTGGTAGGCGTTGGTTCGTACTTTACTGTAGTATAAGTGACGTAGTGGGTTCGTAGTTACCGCTGCACACCAGTCTCGTAATGTGGTATGTCGTATCCCACCGCTGCCACCAAGCTTGTAGGCGATGGCCGGAAGGCGGTTGTAGATAAATAACTTCGGGGAAGATTTAAATATAATTTGGAGTGATCTTAGTTTTTATTGTCTTCAAGGGAAGATCAAGATTACCTTAGTGTATGCTAAATATCTCTAGGGGCTCTCTTCTCCCACTTCTTGTGCAGGCATTGCCCCTCTGCCCTCTCTTGTCAATCTGAATCTCGTCCTGTCTTTTCTGGTCTAAGGAAAAGCCTTGTCACGTGGACTGTGCGTGCCCCAGATCATTCTAGAACACTGTATGTGTGTGTGTGTGTGTCTTCCTTGGTGACAAAAGTGCGAGCTGTGTCACTAATTCCTAGTGGAGCTGATGACACAATGCAATCTAGCCTTCCTCAGAGAAACTGCAAACGTCATTTCCTTTCCCCTTTGTATCTGACTCTCTCTCTCTACCTCTCTATGATACGCAACTAATATTTTGAGTTACGATACAACTAAGAGATAGAGAGTGTCGTGAGAGAGAGTAAATAGCAGCTTATCAGTATTAATCTCAGTTTCCCTTGAAGAAAATAAAACAACAATCAACCATAAACTCATCTTTAACTTCTTCTCTCATTAACAACAAGTGAACTGAGGTTATCTTACAACATATATATTTTTTTTAACAACAACAAAATAACCTTCTCTATAGAAGTACACCCTTTGGCTAAGTTTACTTACAGTCTCCCAAGATTCCCGATCCTCTGTTTATGACACCCGTCCTAGTTTCCCAAAGCCCTTTGGTTACAGGGTCCGGTCTGTTATGTTAGCCCTCTCTGTTTGTCCACATTGAATCCCAAAGGTGGGATCTTGGCTACTCACTTGTGTGACATTTTGTAGGTCCATTGTTGAAAAAAAGAGCTCACTTCCCTCATCAGGTGTCCCTCTTTCTCTCTTTTTAGAGCATGCCTCCACTCATGATGGTTCTGTCCCCGTCTATACTGACGGGTCTAAGACTAAAACTGGAGTAGGTTTTGGTGTTGTCTTTCCTTCCCTTAGTAAGGGCGGTAGCCTTCCTGGCATTACGTCAGTGTATACGGCGGAACTGACTGCAATTTTATGTGCTCTTATAATCATTTTTCTCTCCTCCAATCCATTTCTGTGATTTTTAGTGACTCACATAGTGCTCTGTCTGCATTGAAGTCATTTCATGCATCTCATCCATTGGTTTTATCAATTTTAGAGTGGCTTTTTCTTCCTGGCCGTCGTGGCCACTGTGCGGACTTCTGTTGGGTTCCTGCACATGTTGGTGTGATGGGCAACGAGAGGGCAGATACATTAGCTAAAGCTGCGTCTTCTCAACATCCTCCAACCGATTACCCGCTTCCTGCTTTTGATGTAACACCTTACTTCTGTATGCAATTCGTACATGTTGGCAGAGATACTGGGATGATGTTGCTCATAATAAACTAAAAGAAATCTTTCAGAAAGTGGCTGTGCCAAGGGTTCTCCCCTCCATTTCGGTGATTGGAGGTGGCTTTTGCTAGGCTTCGCATTGGGCACTCTCAGCTTACACGTGGGTTCCTCATGAGTGGTGAGACCCAACTGTACTGTGATGGTTTCCTTGTTCCCCTTACTGTCCGTCACTTGCTTGTCGAGTGTCCGAGTTTGGGGGACCTACGTCAGAGATTCCTCCACAGGCATAAGGGGACGGATGGTGCCTACTGCCTGTCCTCGATGCTTGGTGGAGCCTCTAGCGACTTTACTGATGTTTTTAGTTTTCTTCAGAAGGTGAGCCTCCTTCCACTTTTATAAGTAACTGATATTTTAAAAACTATTATTTTATTATTTTCAGTGTTGTATTACTACTAACAGATATTAACTTTATTTTTAAAATGCACTTTTTATTTGCTGTGTCTTTTACCTTGTTGTCCGGCGGCATATGACTCTGGCAGTTGTGCCGCCAGATTTTAATACAATAAATCAATTAACATGCTGAGTTTTCTGATGGACCAAGAGACCCCACGTGCATCAACGTCAAACTGGAACAGATATGAGAAGCAAGAGGCTCGGGTAAGTTAAAAGTTTCATCGATTGCTAATGTTTGCTTTATTCGTTGATAATTAAGAGTAATATCAGATAACATTATTTAAATTTGCAGATAGCTATAGGATCTCCCTGATGCCAGAAACCTGAGAGTAGCAGTCAGACATTCGTGGGAAGTAATGGCTTTCCTCATACATGTGTCCTTTCTTTCAGTTACAGGAGCAGCTAAAGATAAAAGCTGTAAATACTTTTCCTCTGCAATACGAAGGTAATTGTACCAGTTATAAGTTTCTAGTTTGTATTCTTCCAATAGGTTCATGTGAGAAAATTGATTCCTTTTCAACAGCTAGTTCTTACACCAGACTTTCTTGCATTTCCTCTTTTTTCTTTTGTTTTTAACCCGCCGAGTCCCACCGACGTACGATGCACGTCACTACTTTTTTCTGCACACAGACCCACTGACGTGCATTGTATATCAGTCAGTTGCAAGGCCCGTCGTTTGCACATTTTTCAAGATTTGCTGGTGATTTTTGGTAGGCATATGTGGAGACCTTCCTCTACCTGCTGCCAAGTGGGGATACTGCCTGGCCCCACCTGACCCCCCCTCTCCCCCACACTCGGCAATTCACCTGTTAGCAGTAACCTGGCCAGTAAAGATATGTGCCCCACGGTCTCTCCAATGACGAAATTCACGGTGAAAGTGATTCCTGAGGTGGAGGACAAAGAAACAAAGAAGCTAGAGGGAGAAACAAACAGATGTGATGAGGTGGTAATGTTGTAAAGGAAAGTGCCATATGCTGGTGTTTTGGATGAGTGAACAAATTCTTTTATCACCTATATTTTTGTGTGAAAACCAATATAGACTTGTACTACACATAAATTCGTACCACATAAATAAATAAATACGTAATTTAAAGTGGCCTGAATTAGTTAACCCATCCACAGTTCATTTTCTTTAGCTAGGTACCCTGAGAAAGAAGGAAAAAGTAAGGCTGACTGACACCTGTACAAACTCAGGAGGGCGATTTCTGTATGAATATTCGATGTTTCTCACCAAAAGTGGACGTTTGAGCCCCCCCCCCAAAAAAAGAGTTGAAAATCGGTCGGGTTTTGAGGGTGTGTTGGGTAAAAAATCGGTCGGGACTGGATGGGTTAATTGCGAACACAACAGCACCAATGGCCAGAAGCAGGTCTTCATCACTTCCATCCATCTCGTCTACTGGATAATACTGACCAAAAACTGTGCTGTGTGGATACACTGGCGGGATTCAGTTTTAACTGTGCAGTTTTGGCCTGCAAAGTTAAACAAGAGCAAAAAACTGAGTGTGTTTAGCCGGCCTAATTCTCGTAATCAACGTTTTAACTAAATCCATCACACTTACTGTCAGATCTTACGAAATTCGGGTCCCTTAATGTTTACATTGTCGGCCATGTTTGATGGTTGGTTACAATATCAACAGCTGTTACCGAGTTTCCTATCAACATTCATATATACATAACTATTTACTTTCATCCCATAGTGAGAGAGCCTTGGTGCAAATAATCGCTTGACTCTTGGGTGTCTCCCTCCTGTTCTGGTCCACCACCCACGTGTGAAGCATCCACTCCAGCTCCTCCATCGCAGGCTCTCTCTGACAGGTGATACAGGAGGCGGATAAGGTTGCAACCTCTCCAGCGGCAGCCTTAATGGCCTGCCCCTTGTTGATAATGGTGGAGACAGTCGACTGGGCCAGATGGAGAGCTGAGGTGATAGCACACGCACCCTCGCTTTTGTTGTGCCGTTTAAGAATATCTAGTTTCACTTCCAGAGACAGTTTTACGAACAGGCTTCACGGGAACATCAACAGCACCAACACTAGCAACCTGCTTACCACCCCAAATAAGGTCTCTGCTAGCACCACCACTAGCTCCACCACATGCAGCACCCTTACCAGACATGATAACACTTTAGGCCAAAATTCACATAGAACCGCACTCCACCACATGGTTACTATCACTGCTTTACTCACAGCACTGCTCAAATTCAGTTACAATGCACTACGAGTGTGGTTTGCGTAATATGGTGATGCAACTGAAGCGGGATGGACGAGCATAAAAGTTTCTCACTCAGAGATGACCAGTGTGAGAAGAACAATATGGGTGAATGTGGGGTAAGCGATGGCTGTGGGGGGTGCACGAGTGTTTCTGCACATCCTGGGAGGCAGGTGGGCTCAGCTGGTCGTAGGAACGCGCGTGATTCAAAATTTCGGCCTTTTGTCTATGGACACAACGTCAGAGGGCCCATCGTTAAACTGGGGTGCAGCCATTGTCCAATGGAATATGAAGGTATTTGTACCCCCATTGCTAAGTCTGGGTATCGCATCTAAGGGTATCGTATATCGAGGTATACCTGTACTAAAAAAAAAGAAGATAGGTTCTGCAAAGAACTCTTAAATATAACTTAAATTTTTGAAGTATATTGCAAATAAACTCAAAGGAGCTTACATACGAATGAAAAAGAAGGTTGGCAAACGATGGTCTGTGTCCCAATAAGGCCCACAACAGTCCAGTCTGGCTCAGAATGATGCATTGAGACTCACAAGAGCCCAACTGGGATGAACGTGGTCCATCGAAAGTTGCCGAAGGTTCCCAGTTGGGTTACTTCATTGTCATGCAATAATGCACCAACAAAGAAAAATGTCGAAAAATGTATAGGAGTAAAAATATCTTGTATTTGCCTCTAGTTTAACATACTAAGAGCGTTTATCGAAATTCCCAAGGAAACTTAAGGTGGACCTTAGTGGGTCAATGCATCCCTAGCAGAACAGCTTCACAAAAATGCTAGTTCAGTTAATTATATTATGTAAATGTAACCTTTCTAAAAACTATGACCCAGTCTTCCTCCTTGCATAGTCCCCCTTTTGCCATATCAACATCCTACCCCTTCTCCTGCCATCCCTTGCACTCTACCATACCTAACTACCCCATCTCGACTCTCCCTCTCTGTCCCCCTCCACCTCACTCTCCCTCTCTCTCTCTCTCTCTCTCTCTCTCTCTCCACCACACTCAAATACTTCCTTCCTTTTCTTGCCCTTGCTCTCCACCCAACTCTCTCTCTCTCTCCACTTCTATCCTTTTTCCACCGTACACTTTGTTTAGAAGACTTAGTTTTCCATGTTTTGCACTTTCCTCTCTCTTCTCTGTTTTTACAAACACTCAAACCTTTATTCAAGCTTTGGAAAGGGAAACTACAGTATGAATCTGTTTCCACAAAGAAACAGTTTTATCACAGGGACCTACTCTCATGACGGACAGACGTTTCTTCCAGATAAGCCCACCATGATACCCAGTGGGTTTATTTTACCCACATAGATGGACTTACCCATTCCCAGTGAACCAATATTCAGTTATGACAAGGGCTCTTCTGTATCCTTCATTGTCTTGTTTCCCCATACGAGGGGAACTAAACATTTCCTCCTGGATTTACTCCCCTTTATATGACAGATCTGTTGAGCGGTTATGGAGGGGGAGGGCATATGTATTACTCCATCACCTACATCTTTCTCTCTCTCTGTAGTCTCCAAGGGATGACTTACTTATTCCCACCAATGACCTACTGCTTATTCTCCCTGGGCCTATTCACCAGTGAACCTGTTATCCCTGTGTAATGGGGTGTATAAAAGCCCGTGTTGCCTAGAGGCAAAGCGGGGATTCTCTCTTCGGCTCAGTGGTAACGTGCGCGCATATCAAGCATGAGGGCCTGAGATCGAATCTAGGCCAGGACAAATGTGATTAATTTGTTAAGTTTCAGTTCGGTTATTACATTGGTTGGCAGCGGTGTGGGATGTGAGACAAGGGCCTTGAGGGTCATATGTTGTTGTTGACGGCCTTCCATCACGAGGGGGAGAGGTGAGCTGTCGGTGTGGTCCGCAGCGCCCCCATTGGTGGCCTCCCAAGATCGAGAGACCTGTTAGTCTCTCGATCTTGGTTGATGGTTTGCTGCTTTCGTCTAAACAGCTTCCACTCGTCTTTGGTGTGCTGGAGGAGGCGGGCCCGTATCCTCTCGTTCTCTGGCTTCCTCACGTTGACAATTTGGGCCCACACAATCTCGATAGCTCTGCACTAATATTTGATCTGTCACGTCAATATACTCTCACAAGCCAGTCCTTGATATCACCACCTATATAAAGTTTATTTGACGCTGCTTTGCAAGGTGTAATGCAGCATTATCTACCGAATAGCAACTCCTTTATATGATGCCCTGAATGAAAGAAAATAGACAAATTATGTGGCCACAACTTCGCATTTTCTCCCTCCCCTACCATCCCTCCCTCACTCCACTCAAGCACCATCGCTCGTCCCCCCACCCACCTTCCTTTCTCTCTCTGGCCCCTTCCTCTCAGCCCCTCTTACTCCAGTGCGACTTGCCGCGCATAAACGAGCCAGTCTGAGGCACGGGGTACAGGAGGATAGGTGATTATTTATGGGCATGACTGTACAGAATGTTTGTACGGCAGTGCATAAAGTAATTTATCGTAGTTTGAGAGAGAGAGAGTTACGAGTAAATTGTATAATAAATGTATGCTTTTTCGGCCCTTCTTGCTTTCTTGAGTTTGCATGGGCCGGGCTGGGACTCTCGCGAGTTAGTTAGCGGCTTGGACCGGTGTGTTGGATTGCTCTGTTTGGGGACATTTTTGTAAACTGCAGTATATCTGCCACACGTGAGTTAATGTCTATTAAGTGTCAGCACATGATATATTTATTGGGTTGCTCTTACTAATATTGTCATTATTTATAAGAGCTATTAACATAGTCACTTCTATTGCTTTTGCTAGTCACATGTTATATTAGTGTTAAGTCTCTCTACTTTTATGCTAGGTTCTCATTATTTTTATGCCAGGTCTTTATTGTAATCTCCAGAGGTTTTACAACCCAGGGGCTAGTTTGTATCCTGGTTTAATCTTATTGATGTTTGGAACTTTAGGGTATATTTTTGGCAAGTCCTGGGCTGACAATCCTGTATGAACCTGTTTTGAGTTTATTCTTGTAACTTTAAGTTAATGTTAAGTAAATTAAGTATTTTTACTTGTTTATTTCACTCCCCCTTTTTGTCACTAGTACGTGATTTACACTTGATTATTATTTTCCCCCGTTTTAGCTTACGACTTGGTGAGGTTATTTCCGTTGCACAATCAGACACACCTTTAGCTCCACCATGTCGTAA